>JAZHYW010028579.1:0-60807 GCA_037355805.1 Ixodes ricinus | reverse complement strand
AGCGTATTGCTTCCGGCTCACCGCTTTCTTGTTTTCGTGAAATCGAAAAACGTACCGTTCGTGGCGGTTTCATTTTTCCGCAACACGTAGTACTCTTTCAAACTTCTTGAGTACTGTCTGGTAGTCCCGTTTTTCTTCAGGTGCGAAGGTGACGGTGTTGTAGACCTCAACAGACATCAGGTCCCACCACATGAAGCAAGATGGCATCGCCCTTTGTTCGTCGGTTCGCTTGGTGGTCTCCGTCGCGGTTCCCGGACATTTCATCGAATCGCCGTTTCGTCGAACGCCGTTTCATCGAAAAAGTGGACGTTTCAACGAATGTTCTTTTATATAAGAGGCGTGGAAGATGCCTTTATTCCCGGATCGAGTGCATTTTCGTGTCATTCACCCATTTCATCGTCAGGTTTTTTAACGGCCGTGAGCTTGTAGCTGTTACAATTTATTTTGATGCAAGTAACCCATCAGGATATTTGCACCGATGAACCGATCAGGAGGTTTGTTTCCGCATATTATGCTTATCTGTTCACCCCCTGTATTACCCGATGGGCTCCTGAGGGTATTGTAACAAATACTGTAAATAAGAAGTCGCACTCCCGGTAAGAGCGCGCTCCAACTCATGGAGGCCAGAAGGCGGCTTAGGCCGGTGCGCAGGAGTCAACAACTTTAGCCACGTGAGCCTCCCAGCCTCTCATGTCTCTTTTCTATTGATACTTTTTTACTGCACCGAAGCTTGCATAAGCTAAAGCTGAGGTACTATTTATGAAACGACACTGAACATTGTTTTTTAGTTCTAAGACCCGTCGAAGTCAAAAGTACGTCCTTCAAATTTTATTTGAAACTTTCGGGGGTTCATGTGTTCGGTGCGACAGCCATTCACCGTTTCAAATGATGAGCACTGCTCAAAAGTCCCCTCACAGCCAATGCTCCGTCGGTTCTCATAAAAAGGCGGACCTTCTCATTTCTTGCCACGATGGCCTTCTGGCGAGGAGGCGGCTCTTGGGAACTGGCATCGCCTCCAGCTTTACCTTCCGTCAGCTGATGTTCTGCGGCGAGGCAAGTGAAAATCCCCAGAACCCGATGGGCACCTCCGACCAGCTTCAGGAAGCGGAACAGCACCGGCGTTCGATAAGACGGCGTTCGATAAAACGGCGTCTGATGAAACGGTCGATGAAACGGTGCTCGATGAAACGGTGTTCGATGAAACGGTGGCGTTTGATAAACGGCATTCTGGATGAAACGGCTTCGATGAAACGGCGTTCAATGAAACGGCGTTCGATGGAATGTCCGGTCCCACTCCGTTCTTCGGTACAGTTCCACACGTTGTTCAACCGCTGCCAGTTCTCCGCTGGTATTTTCTTCTTGCTCGGGTTCAGAGGCCAGATTCATAAAAACCTGACCTACGACAACCGCTACGAAGCCCGTAGTTACGATCATCGTAAGATGAGCGCGAAAACGGTATTCACAAACGGTTTTGGCGAGAGGAGGAAAATACGACCTCAGAGAAAAAAACGACGACTTCCGGTGCTGTTGCCATAGCGACGGCGTCTTCGGCAGCAATGAACAACCAATTGGAGACGGCATAGTTCGGAGCACGTGATTTTGGTCATCAAACACAGGTTAACTACTCGTTAATAGTCAGCCTAGTGGCGTCCTGTCCTGTCTATGTGCAAATAGTGTTCAAGCTGTTTCTCATAAACACGGATGGCCTTTCCACCACCACTCTGTCTGGGGTTCGTGTCCAGGCAGTGATAAATCGACGCTAACACGATTTAAACGCTCGTTGACTGCTAGCGAACTCGAATCGCCACGAAGTTAACACAACTCGTCATCGTTGTAAAAAGCTCAAAAGGTCGTTTCAGTAAAGCGACGTGTAGAGAAACAACCGCCACGGCGTTTTTCGCGGCCCGGAAGCGCAGGAGCGAGCCGACGTTAAAAAAGATACGTTTGAACTACGAGAGTGTCAGGAAGAGTCGCGCAAATACCTGTTCACACTAACGGACGCGCGCGTTTGATCGAAGTGATCAAACGCGGCGCGCAAAGTAAAAATGATAGTCGCCTTTAATGGCCTCCGCATTCACCGTTGGGGACGGAACCAGACGCTGAAACGTTGGCTACAAATTTTCGCTCTTTGAGAGGCGAAAGACATGCTGGCGGTAAGAGGCGGACTCCACTTTGTCCGGCCGAATCCACATTCATTGTTCGGGACCGGAAGCAGACGCTAAAACGTTTGGCACAAATTCTTTGTCATTGAGAAGCGAAAGACATGCTAAGTTAAGATGATAATGCAATTGCGGGCACAGCGCGCAAGGAAAGCAGAAAGAGTGACGAGTAGTAATCCTCCAGGGCTCAGAGTTGGCCATCTAGGATAAGAGGTGACCCACTTTGTAAACCGAACCAAATAAGACAGTACATCTTTCTTGGGGTACGAAATCCGCCGGGACCAGTTTGCCCGCTTGTGAGCGGAGTCATCCTATGACGAATGTTCCTCTGTGACCAATCGTCCTGCGACCAATCGTCCTGTGACGAGTGCGCATGTGACGAATGGACCGTATCCCGAGCGTCTTGTATCTAGACTGATTTATTGAGGTTGCCAAACTGCTCTTTACAGCTGGCTGAAACTGGACAATAACATTAGATCTGATACAGCTTCGGCAGCCAGAAGTTGGGATTCCGTGACGACAGCGACACTCGCATCTCGCTCGTGCTTTTCGCCAGCATTTCTACGACCAACTGCCAGGATCGCGACATCCGACAGCAGGACACTCCGGCTTCTGTGACGTCATTTGGTGACACTTTGGGACCACTTTTGACGTATGGGCGGGATGGGACGCTAAACACACCAGTCGGAGACGCGCTCCAGGCACCATAGTTTCAAAACATGCTGTCAAGTAATGTCACGTCACGTGGACCCGTGACGTCATGTGACGTAATCGCGTGACTCACTGCGTCCAATCGATTTAAATTTAGAATGTCACTAGATTTATTAGCGTTGTTGACACCGTGGCTTCACATGACATCACGACTTCGCACCGCAAGTCATGTTGCACCCTAACGTACACAATTGTTATCAGCCGGAGTCGAGTTTATGACACCTGGTTTATGACAATCAGCATCGCCAAGCATTCGTGTAATGGGTCGTGTTCAATTAAAGAAGGGAATAGCAGAACTCTAACAATGCCTGAAGCTCAGTTTATGCTCTATGCTCTGCGAACCCCAGAGTATGACTATGACGAACACTGACGTATATATAATTAGCGTCAGTTCACGTGGCCACTTATTCTATATTTCGAGTTGGGGGGGGGGGGAGGGAGCTGTTTCATTTCTTTATTTTTTTTTTCTGCGTATGCCATTGCGCGGAGAGGAAAGCTAATGGGTATTTTTGCAAGTTATCAACATCAGGGGTTCGTTCTTAGCGGTATTTACGGAAAGTACAAAAATTGTTGCCCGATTTTACACGTACATCATTGAGGCACCCAAACATGTTTTCATTGTTGCTGAACGGCCTCAGAATGTTGTCCCCGAGAATAGAAGCATTGAAACGACTAAATGTGACTTATTAATCCGACGTTACATAGAACCATAACTGTGTACGGGAGGGATACCTGAAAAGAAAGATCCCAGTGACCTCAGAAGGACAGCAGATCGTTGCCTCACAGTGTCGTTCTCAAATGTTCCCACAAGCTTCGACCACCTCAGTATTTTAATTCGTGGGTGCAAAATAAAAGCAATGGAGAATTACTGTAAACAAGTGACACAAATATAATTGTTGAATAAACACCCCCAAACGGAGGAGGGAGTCCCTCAGGAATAAAAAGTATTCTCTGCAAGAACAACGGAAAAGAAAAGAGGGGGGGGGTAGTTTTGGCAGAAGGCGTGGCCCTGGAAACTACTATCTCTGCAAAACATAAAACATTGGGTTGTGTGTGTTTATACAGCCTAGAACTTGGTCTGTCTCAACGGGCGACGAGTCACTCAGCTGTAGACTAGAAATTTAGCCAGTGCAGTACAACCGCCAGCCTGGGGTCATTAACGTGCCTGCAAAACATAATCTTGCTAGAAAGTGCGTTCTCGTGGTGCCAGACGCTCGCGCCGTTCCTCACGACGCTACACCAAGCTAGCGTGCCTCAATGGCCTTCTGTTTAGGGTGATGCCACCCTTTGTAGTACCCGATGCCGACAGCACGCGCTCACAGAGAAAATACAAAGAAATCGCCGGAAACAAAATGTCGCCGTAGCACAGTCAGCGCCACGAGCGCGTGCAGGGACACGCTCTTTCACGTGCTTCAGAACAAAAAATAAAAAGAAGAATTGGAAACAAAATGGCCAGATGTCATCACCCCAAGCCAAAGCGCACATGAAGGCACCCTACACCAAGCAACAATAATTTGTTTCTCTCAAGTGCATGGCTTCCACTGAGCGCGAACTGGCGCGAACCTTCTGCAGCGTGCACTTTGCACTACCTGATTTCATTTTCTCACCAAGAACAAATCGCAATGACCACCAGCGTAAAGTGCGATGACGTCACGTGCAAACCACGTTCAAACAGTTCAGTTTCCTTTCGAAATGCGATGTTTGCACCAATAGCAAAGGTAGATGTCCAAAGTGTAAAGTTGTACAGTATATATAGCAGTCTCGCGATGATATATGGCAGCCAAATAAAATGTTAGAGCGCATGACTGATAAAGCACAGAGTTGTAAAGCGAGGGTCAAAAAGAAGTGCACGTCAAACCGAATGTAACTTTAGCCTCCCGAGGCGGTATTTCCCGAAGTTTCGAGTTTATGCAAGCCGATGCCCAAACGTAATTTATGTTAGGATTATAAGAATCTTTGTTTGTGCTTTCCGCTATCTATGTGGAATTACGAGTATCATCACATCTTTATAAATTTATTTTTGCATTAAGGCATCATGCGTCAGATTCTTTTGAAGATCACCATTTATTATTTTTCTCTTTCTGCCCTTTTCGTGTATTTGACTTCATAATTGGGTTGTGGGGATATTTATACAGCGTGTAGTTGGTCAGCCATTTAAAGTTGCGACGAGTCACTCGTTGTAGATGAGCAATTTAGCCAGTGCGGTACAACCGCCATCCTGGGGTGTTTAACGTGCACCACGCAGTAGTGATACACGACCGCACGCCGGTACGATGCTCATCCAGATCGAAACGGGCAGGGGGTGGGGCTCGAACCCAGGATCCCTGGGTTCTGCAGCAGCGAGCTTTCGCTCCACGCGCGTCGAGCTGGGTGTGCGCTTCAGCCCACTCGGCCACCGATCCCCCTTGACTTCATATCTATCGCGTTAGCGTGCACAAAGTCCTTTTTGCCATATCCCGCGATCCGGTGTTTCGCGCTGCCAAACAACGAGGAAAAAACAAACAAAAACATGTTTTTACGGACGTAAAAACATGTTTAAAAAAACAGAACAGCTGGCGTATTTTCGAGTATTGTCCTCCCGTATCGATCGCAAGCAGTTATGTGACATGGTAAAAGAGTAGCGCATAAAAGACGAGACACAGAAGAATCAAAATACAGGACGAGCGCTAACTTGCCACTAAAAGGTTTATCCCGTCTTTTGTGCTCTATGCTAGCTATTTTACCATGTCAGTCAACAACCAACTAGCCCGTCAATCCACTATTTTCGGTTACGTAAACTTCATACAGTCGCATTTATTGGTGATAATAAAGCTGTATTTAATTGCTGACTGAAGGTTTGACAACATGAATGACGGGTCGATCACCTTGAAGATATACATCATGAGTAAATGCACCCGCAAATTATCTGAGAGATGTTCTGAAAATCTATTCCGGAGTTTTTATTCTCGATAGGCAGCGGTCTGATTTGGGAGAGCCTTAAATAACCGTGTTCCTAACACACATGGAATTTCTCAAACATGCAGAAATCTGTTATTGCCTCTTTTATGTCATTGACAGCAATTTTATGTGTCTTTAGGCTGGGCAAAAGAAAGTACACTGGGACGCGTGCCGGAACTATGACGATTATGCACGCAGGCCGCCAGAAAGTGAGCAATTAAGCTACAGTTGCCATGTCAGTAGGCTAGATGCATTAGACAGTGCTATGCTTATGTTCAATGATTGTCCAGCTAACAAAATATCGAAGGTAGCAAGGGTGATGCTTATTTTTCAAATTGAGTTGACTGGCATTTTGTCAAGAACAAACCCTCAACAGCCAGGCTATGCCATTTTATCCTGTGCTATGAAAATGTCTCACTTGGGTACGCGCTCTTTTAGGCCAGATTCGATCCGAGTACGAAGGTGCGTATAAGTTAGAGTTGAACAATTTTGATCACTCCTTTCTGCATGATTCTTCGCCCGCATCACGGCGCTGGGTGTAAACAATGTTGGTTAGAAAAGCAAGCGTCCTGACTGCCGCTGAGTGTTTCTATAAACGCTGTGGACTGAAAGCGTTACGTCCTGAGACTTTCGTGAGCATTCTGAAAATACTATTGCGTATAGCTTAACCTGATCGTATACGGGCACGGCCGTAAGGACTAACACATATGGCACGCCTCGCAAAATTCGAATTCAAAATGTACATACCTGAAATTGAGTACGCAAGCAAAGTTTCGCAAGAAGGTTCATGACTTTTTTTTTGTAGTGGTAGTAAAATATAAAAGAAATGGAGCAAAAACGACAGTTGTACATTTTCTATGCTCTATACCGGATGTTCGTCGTCTTCACACTGGTTTGTGAGCATGCTCGCATGTGGTCATTGTTCACATATTTCGTTAAAAGTACTAGTAAACGCGATTATCTTGCTCTTCGCCAGCCTCTGTCATTGGTTTTTAGCCTGTTTCTTGCGTTCAGCAAGCCAGGCGGGAGCGAGCTCATAAACCAGTGTGCAGACGACATAATAGGCTGGTATCGGACATGGCAAATGCGCGGCCTCCGATTTTACATTAATTTTAATACTTCACTACGTCAGAATTGAGCTCTAACAAAAATTTGGCGTGAAACGTCTTGCAAAACTACGTTCCCATATCGGGTATATGCACGTTTGGAATTGCAATCTTGAATGGCGTGTCAAACATGTTGGCCCTTACGGCCGCACCCTGTGTTATTGCAAAACGTATTTCGTATGCTATATTTTAGGATATATATGGTGACGAGATACCCATTCCACGATTTTATGCGCTGCAATTCCTTAGTTCAAGAGCTACAACTACGATTCAGCTTTTAATACTGCGATGCAAAGTTGTACCAATCACGGGTATTTTAGGTGACCTATACCAGACTTCGTGACAACCTTTCGATTGAGGTAAAATATATGTGACTGAGGTAAACAAATGGATGTTGAGTCGTATAAACACGACTTTTTGTATGTCAATCTAAATTGTCTTTTACTATTGCGTCAAAATTAAATAACGCGATTTGTTTTTAACTTTTGGTACTTGAAAAAAAAAAATGGATTGTACGAATGATAAAAATAAATAAATATAGAGTTACTTGTTTCACTGGCGGAAATAGGCACTATTTCCGCCGTGCCGAAACAACGTGGAAAATATATTCTCAATTTAGCGGTTCAAACCGGTTCGGACTGGTTTAAACTGTTATTTTTGCTCTTCGGAGCTGAACCGGAACTGGAACCGAAAAGCCTTGATCCCGAACCCGAACCGAACCGATCAAAATTTCGGTTCGACACACTGAATCGCACCATAAAGATGACTTACACCTCAAAAAGAAAAACTGAATGATGAAAGTTGCATATACTAGAGTGCAAAGAAGACGACGACATGTTACCGAAAATGACTGTAAAAAAAAAGACCGGGACAACACATTTGTTTTGTTTTTCTCGTTTTATCTTCAATTTTGCATGTTTTATTGGTAGAATAAAATAATAATGCACTGACATTTCGCGCAAAAAAACAGCGCATCGCGCCTGCGATCTTTGTGCCAGCATCTGTCGGATGTTGCGCTAATCAGACGCCCCCCGTTAGCAGACGGACGCCGTAGGTAGGGATTTCAAGTTCTTGATTTCTAACTTTGCACTCCGGTAACTATGTTCGGCGAAAATTTTACACCCTTAATGCACATTTCTCGGCCACCTCTGTACAAAATATTCGCCGATTTGTACGGTCCTTTCAAGCGCCATCGCTTCAGTTACTGGAGCTCGATGGAGCCAACAGGATCTTGCTTCCATTGGTTGAGGAAGTGTCGGCGCTCGCTTGAGCACGTGCTCACGTATTTTCATACCAGAACCTCCTCAACCGGCGATTTTCTCAAAACGGTTAATTTCAGGAGTTTCCTCGAAACGATCTTGAAAGGTGCGACATATTACAAAGATTGCCTTCGTCTGCAAACTGCAGTGCAGACACAGATTAAGCGATTGAGCCTAACTCAGCAGAATGCTTTTTGCTTGCACGTGGACCCGCGCATAGAAGGCACTTCCCGAATCCCCGCGCTCGTATCTGTCTTTATGTAAGCCCTGCGGATGTTTGTGAGATGGATCGCTGGTTTCGATAGGATACAGCTAACACGGGTATCCGCTGAACAAACAGAGCCAGTTTACACTAATTTTTTTTGTTCGTGTACAAAATACAAGCATTAGGCTCGTTTGTAAACAGAATTGGTGCATCTTAATCCCTCTCTTTCATCTGAAGGTCTTTTTTGAAAGCCGCATTTATCTCGACTAGCACGCTCCAGTTGCTCGTTTGCAGCGAGCGAAGCCGCCCCAAGATGCGAAAATGCGGATCAGATGTTAATCGGGCTTTCCGTAGCCCTTTAACCCAATTCTACGCTTGCGTTTCTTTTCGTTTTTCCCCTTTGGTGCTGCTTTGAGCGACGTTTATGCATTTTGTATTGGGTTTCTGGGTTCCCGTGCTTTTTTTTTTCGTTTTGTTTTGTGTGTTTCTCTTTCATTTATCGGCGTGAGTCGGTGCATGCAATGAGACGGTTAAGCGTCGACGAGTTCTGCCGCCCGGCTCGTGTCGCGTCCCGAAGGGGGTGTGTTTGTCAAGTGCACTCTCACCCCCAAACCCCTTGGCAGTTGCGAAGATCGACGCCACGCCCCCGACTCTCTCTTCGAAAGGGAAACTGAGCGCGAGCACTCGCCCCGTGTCACGAAAACAGTTCCTTCGTCGGCTGGATGCCAAATGAGACTCCGCGTCGCCAACAGCGGTTTCCCCCTCGTGCGTACGTCTTCGCTGGTAAGTCTCTGGTTTTGAGATTGTTTTCGTTCGATTTATTGCGCGATTGTCGTATTAGATATTCCCGCGCATCTGGACTTTCTCTCTCTAGCGTTTCGGCAGACGATTGCGATATTGACGACCAAAAGAAGTATTGGGTGCACTGTCGCTTCGTCGACAGTAGTTTCGTCGACAGTAATTTCATCGATAGCCATTCCGTTGGCATGCGTTTTGTTGTTGTCACACTACAAACTTTGATCCGGCGATCTTCCTGACCTTCTATGAGTGAAATCGTGAGGTTGTCTGAGCTCGACACTTCTCGACAATGGCTTAGTTATATGGTACATATCAGCGGTGTCGGAAAAAGCAGGAAAAGCAGGAGAGCAATCAACCTCCTCCCCCCCCTCCCTTTCAACCACCAGTCTTCTGAATTTCCGAGGCCAGTGGTGTTGCAAATTATTGAAAACCTATCCCTCTGCTAAAGAAGCTATAGCGCCTCGGAGTAGCGGCACTTCAGCCCTCTTGGCGTGTAAAACCGTTGTCGCCAGTTATCTCAAGTTTTATCTGAAATCGCACGAAACGGTTTGCCGTCCTCTAGAAATGTTGAAACAGTCCGCGACAGAGGAAGACGATGTAGCCCGAGCTTCGTGACATATCGTTTCTAAATCCCAGGTTGTAGTCATATATTAGAATCAGTAACGATCTTCAGACAGACCATACGCAAAAAAAGAAAAGCGCAATCTAGTGTACTCATGATCCACTTGTCAGAATCTCGCCGTATTGGGGAGGGAGGTTCGAGTACTGACAGTTTCGCCCGAGGGACAATGGTCCCGGAAAAAGTAGGCGTCGTAGATCTACAAATATGATCACGTGCTGCAAGTTCAGTACGAACCATTCACACAACCTCTTCGATAAAGACCTTCCACTGACCTGGATGGCCTCCTAAAGTCCCTCTATAAAATTCACGCTTACAAAAACCGCCAACCACTATTGTGAAAATGCGCAAGACACGACGTGCCACGAGCGGGTGCTCAGCCGCCATTTTGCTTCCCAGGGCCTCCCGAGACACGGGCCTTGTGCGCTGGCGCATTTGACGCTACTTGAAAGACAAACGCAACGAACTAGGGTGCCTCAATGTCCTTCTGTTTAGACTGATGCCACCCTTTATAGTACCCGATGTCGACAGCACGCGCTCACGGGGAAAATACAAAGAAATCGACGACAACAAAATGACGCCATAGCACAGTCAGCGCCACAGACGCTTGCAGGGACAGGGTTGTCTTAAATCATTAACGCAAACCAGCTCGCCTGCGCCCTATCACTCATTTTACGCTCTCTTTACGTGCTTCTGAACAAAAATAAAAGTAAGCATGGGACAAAATGGCCAGATGTCTCTACCCTAAGCAGTGCGCACATGAAGGCACCCTACAGCAAACACATCGAGGGGCTTTAGGGTGGCCCGTGACACAGTTCACTGCTTGAATAACAAGTCTTGCGACCTCGTCCCTTTTTTTCTCTTTTTCAGAATTTCGCGGCCGTCTTCTTTTCTACTTTGAACCAGAACTAAACAGAGACCCGTTGATTGCACGAATACATTGTCCTAATATCATAAAAATCGAGTTAAATGCAGATGCACCTCGTCCACAGCTGGAATATGTGAACTCCCTCCTCCCCAATATGGCGGCTCCGAATGACAGCTGATGATGATGATAGCTGGCACCAGCACCTGCAGAGTCAGCTTTCGGCGAGGAGTCGGATCCAATCGCGCGCTTCGGGGCCAAGAAATGGCGACCGCGATTGTTCCTCGGTGGGTTTGCCACGATAAACATCAATATGGCGGCGTCCACGAGAGTCGGGTAATGAAGTGCCGATTCTGTAAGCGTGACTTGTACTCGTATTCACCTCAACAACCAAATTAAAAATAAAAGTCCAGCTCCTCGCGGTGCATTTGCGTTACTAATTTTCCCCCTGGCGTGTCGAATTTAAAGGGCACTCGAGTGAAATCTCATATCGTCTATTCATGGTGATAACTCAATCTATGGGCACTAAGCATCCTAAAAAAAAACAAAAACAATTTACGTTTATGGCGGCCGAATTCCCTATTAAAAATCAAGCCAAAGATCGTGACACACCCTCTTTCTGCGCCTTGGAGCAAACACCAGGAGATGCCGTCGGACAGCGTTAAAAATTAGTTGCTGTATTACGTCCCCTACACCCAAATATTTGGCGTTTTTGTTAAAAAGAGCGAGAAGAGTAACGTTCGAAATCTCCGCGCTATTAACTATTCTTCATTGGTCAAATGTTATGAAGGTAGTGGGTGGGAACCCAAGAATGACCCCCCCCCTTTTCCCTCCAAAGAAAATAGTGCCCGTGTATTTATATTGCTGTGAGTTTACTAGGACGGCTTGCAGTCTAGAACTGGCCATTTTTATTGACTAAAGCCCAACAAAAAATAAGGGCTGGTCAATTGATCGATTAACCTACCGATTAATCGATTAATGCTTTAATCGCGATTAATTTTTTTAACCGGTTAATTGGTTAAATTTTGACTAACAAGAGAAAGTAAAAATGAACGCTTTCACCACGCAAGCGTGGACGAGTACACATGTATGAAGGGCAAACTTTAGGTAAAATTTTGACCTAAAGTACACTGGTGGGGCGAGATTTGTAGCTCCAAAGAAGCGCAGAAGGTTATTCGTGCCCCGGCCATTTTCAACGTCGTGCGAGTGTCCGTTTTGCGCAGCAGGGACTATTGTGAACAATCAAAGGAGTTCGCTCTTGCCGGAGGATATCAGCGAACCTCTTTGTCTCATGCAGGTGAAGTAATAATCTGTAGTCTAAGTGTCTTTTGACTGTTCTCAACTACACGTCGAGGTTTATTCATAATCGAAATTGTATATTGCGCCGTTTATCGCATAATCACCACAGGCAAAAAGTGGAATTTTGACTTTTCTGAAATATTATGCGTGGAAATGAACGAAACCGATTAATCGATTAATTAATCGATTAAAGTGGGGCGATTAATCGGGTTAAAATTTTAATCGACGCCCAGCATTACAAAATGCCATCACAAACAAGCCTTTACAAAAAACATTTGAGTCCCCCTTTAAGATATACTTAGATACATTTTAGATTTGCTTCATGTTATTTTTATCAAGACTCTCTTGTTATAATATACTGCACTTATCATAATATAATGCATTTATCGAAGCATTTTTGACGTAATAGAATCCAAACGCCAAAAACATCGTTTCTTCGACAACCATAACCCCGTAAGAACTACTTCTGCGTAGCGTATGAATACTGTACAAAACCTCAATTTTTTTTCTTTCTTTTTTGGTGTGACTAGTATTGTCTGAACCCGACCTACTTTTAAAACTGACTTGTGCACCAAAGGTGCATGCCAGGCTGTTCCTGCTCACAATGTCCGCGACCGTACCCCAAAGGAATAAGCTGTTCTCATCGGCCAGAGAGGAGGCAGAGCAGAACATCATATACTATCGCTATTCATAGACACCTCCAGAGTCAGTTCTCGGTCTCTCAATCACGAATATTTCCGTCATGTCGGTCGAGTAGTCAGGAAGGCAATCTCGTTTCCGATGTATATGTACAAGCAGGAACTTCAACAAAACGAAAATGCCGGCAGCAGGTTCCATCCAACTCACACTCGTAATCGTCGCCACATCTTTTTTTTTTATTTTCGTTTTGTGACACCGTTTTTTTTATTTGTATTTGTCCTCTTTGTTTTCGTTCACTTCTTTAAAAAATGCATGCGGTTTCTTTCTGTTTTTATTGAACCCATGAGTTTCCGTAGACGGGCGGATTGTTTTATCAACTCGATGGTCACGCCTCTTGCTTTGCGATTTTGTTCTTTAACGTTCTTATCGGCTAATGTCGGCACCTCATTGGCAGCGGAATGATTAACGAGATGCTAGTCACGGCTTGCGTTTCCTAAACAGTTAACGACTAATGTTTTTTTTATATTTTTTTAGCTGTTTTCTTTGTACGAATGATTGGCATTGAATTGCCGCACATCTCCAATCGGAGTTGCGTTTTCCCTTGTGATCGACTGGGTTTGGGAAGAATCAATGGCATTGCTGCCAAGGAGGAGATGTGACAAAGCGAGAGAAAATACGCTTAGCGTCTTTGATACCCTAAGCCGAATATCGGGGTGGACGGTCTTAGGAATAATATACAAAGTGTCGTCCAATATACAAAATGATCCTTCTGAAAAAAAAAAAATATTGACTGGATTTTTTTAGAGCACAGCTCTTAGGCGCCCGTTCTCCCGAGATCACGTGACCCCTCCCCGAAGTCACGTGACCCCCCCTCCCCGAGGTCGTGACCCCTATTCCTCGAGGTCGCGACCCCCCCCCCCCACTCCCGAGGTCCACATGACCCGCCCCCTCAGTACCCTTCCTCCTCCTCCTCAAGAGCTGCGCTCTAATTCGGCGTTACAGGGAGTTGTAAACGGCTTTTTTTATTACATAAATATCGCCGGACGCCCATTTTCTGCCCTAATGTAGCGCTAGCGGTCTGAAACCATCTGAAGGTTTCAGAACGAACGGTTATCTTTTGTTAACAAGTTACGATGTGTGAGGTGTTTTTTTTTCTTTTACCAGTTACCAAGAACGAATCAAATTTTTTGTTTAAAAAATTTCAGAAAATAATTTCTAACTTTTGAATGAGATAACAGTTAGTTATGAAATTTGGTTCGGACCGCGCTAGCGCTACATTTATGATGACGTGCTCGTCGGCCGGGATTCGAACTCGCCAACAGGGGATCCTTAGGACAGCCTTTTGCCTCGGAACCACAGATATTCTTTTTTGTATCTTTCATTTTGTTTTTAGGGCTTTGGAGCCGCCGATGTTTGCTCTTTTCATTGCACGAAAAATGGACCTTGAGGTGCCGCACATTTACAACCGAAGATGTGTTTTCCTTGCAAACGATTCGATTTTGAAACATCAGAGGCATAGCTGCCAAGGTGGACAGAAAAGGGAGAGAGAGGAAATATGCTCAGCGCCTTTTGTGCCCAAGGACGAATTGCACGGTGGACCTTTCTTTGATCCAAAAATTGATATAAAATGTGAACTTGTGTGGTTGTTTCGACACTTCCAGAGTTCTGCGATGGACACCGTCGGTTCCCGCGATTTTTACTAGCGTGGTGAAATCAATCTAAACTCCCAGACACGGAGGAAATAAAATAACGGACAAGACGGCACAATTGTTTTTGGTCCTTATTTTCTTTTCTTTGTGTCTGCCCGGGGCTTAGGTTATAATGTTTCCTAACCGACTCGCCTGCACACTTTCGCTTCTCGGAATAAACCGTTTGAAGATGAAAATGTCACGCAAGGTCGAGGGAGTACATGCGCTTCTTACAATACACTAGTGTGATATATGATTGTTGCGCCATCTGCGCCAACTTGCCTACTTATACATCCTGCCGCATTTCAGCGAAATGCGAGAAATTCGCGCCAACATTGTGCACTAAATCAATTTCACTTGAATGTTAATGCGGAAATCGATAACTCAGGCTTTACTGCGTGGTTACTACACGGCCGGATCGTTACGATAAGCCGTTGGAAATTTTCACAACTTTTGAATATCGCTTAGAATAACGTGTTATTAAGGCCATCCATAGTAACCCTAAAACGTAAAAACAATAAAAAAAAAAAAACGGACAGAATAACGAGGTCTTCGTTGTTCTGTCCGTTTTTTTTTATGGTTCTTACGTCTCAGGGTTACTATGGATGTCATTCACCAGCTCGCCTGCGTTTTTTTTAACCTTGTTTTCACTTATTAAGGCCGTATTTATTTATGTATTTGTTTTATTTCAGAATGCTGTCAATCCCATTGGGGGATTATAACGAGCGAAGGTAGTACATAAAAACATGATTTTGAGTTGCGCGAAAACAATATAATAGTCAAAATCGCCACTTTCTTAAATATTCAAACGCGTCAACTCATAAATTGGCTAAGGAGGTGCTGTTCAGGAGCAATAATGAACGAATCTACACTCGTGAAGCTAAAGAAATGTGTTTCAAGGCTGTTGCAACCCCTTATGGCAAAAAAAGAAACAGAAAAAAGAAGAGTACCTGAAGGTATCATTATTAAATGAGTATTCGATAAGTGTATTGATGTGTTTGCGTCTTGTTGTTCTTGTCTGAGAACAGTTCACATACTTGTTTTTGTCTATTTTGAAAGCGTGGTTTAAAGGGAGATACAAGAATTAAAATTTTGCGCGATCAGCAATGGTCAAAACACCAGATCCTTTCAGCAGCTCAGTGGAGGAATCAAACCGTCCATATTGTCACGAATGACAAATGATGAGGCGGCGAATCACTGAAGAAACTGAACTTTAATGGGGAGAGAACTTGTGCCCAAAACAAAATAGAAGAAGGTTAGCGTCGCAGGCGTCGATGTCGGCGAAACAGCAGGATCGAGCGCTGGAACGAAACGGACTTTGGCTCGCCACGCGAGGCCCCTTATGCGTGCATCGCGTGAGGCTTCTGGAAGTAACTGAGCGTAGAAGGTGCGGCGCGGCAGAACATTCGGACCTAGGATGAACAACAACAATGTGCTCGAATTCACCAGAACGCGACATTTACAGAAATAACAAAAGCCGCGTCCGCTCCCAAACATCGAACCTCGAGCCCTTGCGTAGGAGCCATGGACGATAACCTTTCGGCCACGGGTGCGCTGCTTGCCTCGCCTGCTGCGCGCGCGGCAATATTTGTGGTGCACAAATCTTATTGCTTTCCTCTGACCACTTTCAAGGATATCGATATTGGTTTGTGTATGAGGGAACCAGGCTATGGTTGCATATTCTAAGGACCGGGCGCACCAGTATGGTGCATATGCGAACAGTTTGGTTTCCTGACTTGCGTGCTTTAACGTTCTTTGAAAAAAATGGTAATAATTTGATAAAAGCTTTCTTTATATGTCTCATATTTTATATGCGCGTTCCAGTTTAAATTTGACGTTATCACGACACCTAGATACTTGTATCAGTTACTCAACGGAAGTTTATACCATCTAGATTGTAAGAATATTTTTGAACATTTCTTCTTCTTTTTAGTCGGGCACATACAAACCGTCTTTTCGGTGTTTATAGTAATTTGCCAGTCACTGCACTGGTTAGCCACCTTTCTTAGAGTCCTGTTTAGTAATATTTGGTCACCTTGGCATGAAATGTCACGATAAATATATGCAGTCGATCTGCGAATAACTTTATGTTTGCGTCGATGCCGTCTGTAACGTCGTTTATGAACAGAAGAAATAAGAGCGGAGCTAACACTCCACAGCAACTGGTTATGAAACGCGCCCTTCATAACGAACTGAAGACGATTTCTTAGACACTCCTCTATCCATTGCATTACTGGTCCTTCCTCCCTATAATGTGTTTGAGCTTACTTATAAGTTTGACGTGTGAAACGCGGTCAAACGCCTTTGACAGATCTAAGAAGAGCACATAGTATTTGTCGTCTGTTGTTTACATACCCATCGAGAAATCATAGTGTGTCTCGATTAGCGTCGTCGATTCTGCGCAACCCGATACTATTCGTTAAAAAAAAACAAAAAAACTTTATAGGTGTAGACAAGTACTAAAATGATTAACTTCAATATATAGCAGCCATAAATAAAAACCACGTAAGTCAATTCAGCATAGATAGCCGGGGAAAGAAAAGCACGAAAATAATCTTTGGGTGGTAATGGGCACAGAACGCACTGCACTGACGAGAAACTGGAGGTCAGCTATGGCGGCAGGGTCACGTGATAACAAGATGGCGGCGCCGTGGACGGCTGCTGTAAGGCGTCTGTAGTAGCATGACCAACATTACAATCGTAAAGAGAAGGGTGGGTTCATCACCGACGGCGGGGTGTTTTGATGTTACATCCCGTACGAAAATGTCAGATATGGCCCTGATATATTTTATATACGTCCTGATATGATAATATAAGTAGTCAGATAGGGAATATGCGAGAGCAAATACGCCCCGATATCGCCATATAGGCGGGCTAATACTGCCAGATGCGGCCGTATAAGTGCGTAAATACGGCCTTATTTCGCGATATACGCGTGCAAATATTGCCCCTGATAATGATATATGGGCCCGTTTCGGTCGTGCAAGCAATAAGTCATATGTATAGCAAGACAAGTTGATTGATCTATATTGCATGAGTCTCAAATAATTGGTCTAATTATCTGTTAACATCGTTAAAGCGAAGTTATTCCAGGCATTTGGACCATTTAACCAATTGCATCATTGTTGAAGATTGAAAGACAAATCGAAATTTGGTTGAATGTTGTATTATGACGAAGTGCATCACGATCGGAAAGCAAAGAGCTAACCAAATAATGGATTTGAGATCGTCAGCTCATAGGCGCCTCGTTTCCGAGTTAAGCGGTGCTCGGCGTCGCCCCGCTAACCTTGAGCAGCTGAGTTGGTACTGGTATCGCTTGACGTCAGCCTCCCGCCAAATCTAGCACGAGAGAAGCGAAGTTTGAACGAGCTTCCCCGCTAAATCGAGCGGGGAAACACGAGCCGATATAACTGCTGAAGATGCAAGACGCTACTTCGTCGTCGAATCATTGTCCCCCTACGAACGCCTGCAGAAGCCGTTGCGCCCTACCGCAGTCATCTTTCAAAACCTTTCTCGCAGCATCGTAACCAGCCGCTTGCGAGCGGCTGGAACGACTCATCGTGTGTTGAAAGTGGTGTCTTTTATGTGCAACTCTTTCGTAAAAATATTTGAAATTTAAAAACGCGAACCTAAGAGTGTACTCATAATTTTAAATTTATTGGTAAAAAAATATATATATACACATTTATTTATTTATTTATTTACTTGTGGACATCGTGCGCAAAAAAAAATAGTCGCGCTTATTTCTTTATTTTAAATTATGATCTAGGTTATACGGCGTAAAACATAGTATCTTCAAACTCGCATCATTTTCGGTCACTTTCGAGCTAGACAGTTTGGAAGTTCAGAAGTTGGACGTCAGGAAGCTCTATGTTCACTCGGTATTGACAGCAGGGTAGACGCTATGCATGTTTTAGGCCAATCGTGTCTCCGGTTAGGGTCACGTGACTACAGTCCTGACTGGTGATGGTAAGAACACAGCACCTGCCTGCAGCCCAAGGCCACACATAGCATTCACTGCACTATCAGCCTTGGGTACAAGTGACAAATCCGCACGTTGATTCCCCATAAGATAAGACCTTTGTGCACTCCCGTTTGGCCTGTCCTTCTCTACTTTTCTCTCTCTCCCTAAGCTGAAGGCGTGATAGATTGTGCGTGGTCACGTGGTTTTACGGATGCGGATCCATGCAGTTAGGTGTGGTCTGCGCCCGCGTGGGTGCTGCGAATTTCTGCTTCTGCAAGCGATTTCAAAGAAGCCCAAAAAATTGTTTGTGATGCGTTCTGTGCTCGTTTTTAAAAGTGACAGGTTGTGCTACATCGTGTTGATTCTTCACGGACACCTTCCTTCTCGTTTTTGTGTTTGAGTGGTGATTCCGTCGTGGCCGTGTCGACATCTATCTGGGATTACCTTTCAAGTCCCGTCTCGTCAACGTAAGTGCGCTGCAACCTACTTCGCGACAATAGATCGTTTTCCTAAAGGTACTCTTCTAGATTATTTCTAGAATTAGGCTGTGTCTATCTCCTGGCAGCCGGGAGAATAATTGTGCAGAATGTTTTTCACTTTACACGAAGCTTACTGGCGCTAGTGGGACTCAAGGATACTCGCACGCAACGCCACTGGCCAAGAAACTCCTTTGTTGCGGTGTAATATCAAGGACAAAAGCGATCATTTTCATTCAATCTCTCCTTTGCAAAATTTGATTACGTTACGTGGGGATCGCAGTACAACCCAATGACGATATTTGAATGCGGTTCATAGATTGGACCCGAGCATTGCGTGGGCACTCGATTTCGCTCGTGATAATTACTAGCTCGAAAGCATTCCGGGCAGTGGCCCGTGTCCAATCGCTGCAACGACGACAATAGCCGAGCCATAACAATGTCTGAAACTCAGCGCGTGTCCTGTGCTTTGCCAACCCCAGCGCGTGGCTAGGATCAACATTAGCGGCATATAATCGGCTCAGATCACGTGGCCGCTTGTTCTGGCTGCCAGTTGAGGGAATGAACGCTGCTCGTTTTCTTTCAATTTTTTGGGGACTTCTATTGCGTGGGGTGAAAAACGAACGCGTGTTTCATAGGTCATTAACGTTAGGGATCCGTTCTAAGCGGTATTTGCGCAGTGTACACAAATTGTTGCATAGCCCATTTAAGCACACGGGCTAACAGATTATTCATGCACCTTGCACACACTTAGTCCCAAAACCAACTAGCCCGACATGATCTACTCTCCTAGAAATTCATTGATTTAGCTGTCCGAATCCTAGTAATATCTATGACGTATTTTGACGTCGGGCAGCAAACCTCCAGTTGGAATGGTCTAGCTGAAGATATTTTTTACAAGTTGAGGGATTTTAGGTAAAAAATGATATAATTATAGCCTCACACTCCCAATTCTGATGCTCACCATGGTCGATAACGTTATCTTGAAAATAACACAACGTTATTTCAAGCGTCTTTTTTTGTAGTATTTCCATTGTTGGTGAAACACTGGATGTGTATATTCATACGAAACTAAATTTCATCGAGTCGAAATGGCAAAAACTAACATGAAGTGCAAGAACAGGTAAGCAAAACCTAATAAAAGGTGATAACAAAAATAATTCGCGGCTGTAAAGTTTTAACCGGAGAGTTTTGTAGCTTTCATTCAAAACACGTTCTAATAAATACAATA
The DNA here is from genome assembly GCA_037355805.1 of Ixodes ricinus. Taxonomy (NCBI): domain Eukaryota; kingdom Metazoa; phylum Arthropoda; class Arachnida; order Ixodida; family Ixodidae; genus Ixodes; species Ixodes ricinus. Next base: position 40,851 of record JAZHYW010028579.1, on the reverse strand, counting down.
AAAAATATAACGAAGTGAGTTGATGATGCGGTTGATGGTTGAATAAATTCGCTATTCTTGCTGATCAACTTCGAAAAGAAGAAAAGAAAAAAGAAGTGCGAACGCACGGAAAGCGGTTAAGAAAAAAGCCCGATGTTTAGCAGCCGAAGCAAGCGCATCGAAAGTGCATGCCTGCCGAAACTGACGTTTTGGTTCTTCAGCGGACGACACAGAAAAGGTCGACGCACTCTGTCAGCTGCAGCACTCCCCATCAGGGCCCTTTTAAGAAGTTGGAGCGCCCGGCTAAGATGTCAAGGATGGGCGGACGGCAAGGGAGACCCGGGGAGATCAAATAAAAGCGAGACGCGCTGCTCTTCTCTCCTCACGGTCTCGCTAAGAGAGGTTTGCTTTCAGGAACACTCGATCGTCGACTCTCGCGGAGCCGCTCGGAGGGGCTCTACTCCGTTCATACCCCCTGAGCTGACAGTAAGGTGAGAGCTACGTGCTCGCCGGTCCAATCAGAAGTGTCCCTTCGATCACGCGACCCCGGTCTTTGCGCATTGCTGTGGGCGGGAGGCGAATGGTTGGCGGACGGTAGAGTGAACGGCATATCACCGACTACATCTTAGAGAGTGATACGAAAGGAAAATCTATGATCAATACAAAACTATAGCAAGACACGACATTTATCGTCCCTGCGACTGTACATATGTTAAACTTCTTTTTTTTTTTTTATGCAAGTCAAGAGATGGCAATTTGCCAACTGGAATCTTGCTTTTACTCTTTCTGATATCTTTGTCGGGACTTGCCTCAAATTTAGCTACTCGAACGGTCTGAGCACTATGTGAATTTCTAATTCTGCGTGAATTTATTTCGGTAGCGATCAGTATTCTATGCGTGGCTTGCACATGACGTCACATCAGCGACCTTCGTTGACCTTGCCGCTGAGCGCGCACCTTCCGCGGCATACATTTCGCGCCATCAGAAATTATTTTCCTTGACAATAACAAGTAGAAATGACCACCAAGCAGAATGCAGTGACGTCACGTGCGGGCCATATATAGGGTAGTGTATTTATTTTGTATGCGACAACTGTCATCAGGAGAATGATTGATCTATGTTTTCACGAGCATCTGTACAAAAGGCATGCCTCTCACGGGTTTAATAAAAAAAACATTCAAACAAGTTAGCGGTTGGGGTCATTGAACTGAATCGTAGCCTGAGCCTTCTACCCAGTGCTCCTTAAAACGAATCCTATACACTTTCCAACATTTGTCGGGGATTTGTGACAGGAACAGTTAGTTGAAAACAAAATCCCTCAATACGTGTCGAATGTTTTGTGCAGAGGACGATTGCTGAAGACGTAAAACCTAAACAGTCGAGGGAGCTTCATGTTGAGAACATTGTGAGTTCAAGACCTCAACAAGTGTATAGATATTTTTTATATCGATGCTTGTTTACTATCGAAGATTTGTGACACTTGTTGACTGATACAGCTCCTCATTAAGTATTGCTGTGTTTGATGATGATGCCTTTTGAGAATTTGACACTTGCTGGGGTATAGATTCTTTATTGCGGACTAGAATCGTCTGTCGTCCTGGACAGTTGCCAAAGATGTCAGTTTGCGACAGCAGAGGGGGATTTATGTTGAGAACATTGAACCCAAGACCCGTATATATTTTTGTCTGATGCGTATTTACTATTGAGGATTTGTGACATGACACTTGCTAACAAACAATTTCTCAACAGGTGTCACGGAGTTTGATGACAATGCCATTTGAGAACCTGTAACACTTGTTCTCTGAAGCGATTCGTCGGAAAGTATTGCCGAGTTTGACGATGCTGTTTTTCTGATAATTTGTTACACTGGCATAGAGTATACGAATTTTCAGCGCGGAAGATAGTCGTTCAGTCGTCCTTCTTGTCGGTGACGATGGACGGTTCCCGTTCAGCCCGTCGCTGCTCAGCCGCGGCTTCCCTCTCCGCTTCCTTTCGAATCCGGCGGGTTTCGGTGACGTAGATGATGGTCAGCAGGACTACCACCTGAATCACGATCCCGACAAAAGGCACCAGAGGCGCGTACCTGGAACGAATGTGTAAGTGAGGGCAACATCTGGACGCTGCGCCTGTCGCGTACCACCTTGGCTAGACAAGATTTGCGTTTAGTTTGCGTCGCTTACCTGTTCCTGACCCTGACCATCACATCTTCCTTGTCTGTGTCGGGACCGTTGCTGGCGATGCAAGTGTATACCCCTCGGTCGCCGTACACCACTTGACGGATGATAAGGCCCCCGCGAGTCGTGTTGTGGACGTCCTCGAAGAGGATTCTCTCTCCGTCTTCGCGAAGGAGCTGGCCGTCCTTGAGCCAGCTCACCTGGGGTGTCGGCACCCCGGTGGTCTTGGCCACCAGCCTGGCACCCTCGCCCGCTATCCAGTACGAAGGCTCCGGAGAGGACAGCTTCCTGTCGATCACGCACGTCACCTTGTAGCGAACCTGCGTCGCAAGGTGCGGAGGTGCGCTGAAGTCACAGTAAAGGCTCGTTCAACACCTACGATTTCTCAGGACTATAGGGTTCCGCGTTTTGGATAAATCCGAAAAACACACGCCGATAAATTTGCTCAGAAAAAAAACAAAAAGACACACTAAGAGTTTTAAAATCACAACAACAACGACAAAAAAAAAAAGGCGGTGTTTTACAAATGAATTTTAGAAGAGCACAGGTTCAGTGGCTTTCCGTTTCGTTTGAAATCTTGGACTACTGGAGAAAGCGGGTTTACCTCTCAGCTCGCCAAGGTTCGTTCAGGACCTTTGGGTCAGGACAAAAATCCATCGTTTAGGCATCGAATTTGAACCATACTATTTGTACGTTTTAGAGGAAGGAGAAGTAATGTTTCAATAGTAGTAAAAGCTACGAACCCATATATTTAAATAGAGGAGGAGGGCAGCTTAAGCTTCCATGGTTCTCAGCGACTACGTCCACGAATTTAATTTTTCAAAGTATCGACTGTCGTTGAGGCAACACTTCATTGATACATTTGTCGTGGGATAATCAGTATTGCCAACAGCAAGCGCGCCAATGCCAATTGCCGCTGCAGAAATATAATTTGATACAAGTGAGTTCTGATGAATTTAGGGTAGCTTAGTGTCCCGTCGTTATTTTTTTATAAGTTTATAAGTTCTAGAGAATTAAGAACACAGTAAAATAAAACTCATAATTTTAGAAAATTGTGAATCTAACAGCAATAAACTCCGATAAACTCCAAATTTGCGACGAAAAATAAACTCCAAAAATACCCTCGGAATTTTCACGAGAAATAAACTCCGAAAACACGTAATCCCAGTGATAAGCCATACACGCGTTTTGGGTACGGTGCCTGCAGGAACACGGCATCGACCTTTTTTATTTATTGTCTTAATTCGCTATGCATCAAAGTTGGTCCCGAATTCTGGCGGTTGGTCGTAGAAATGCTGGCGAAAAAGGCGAGCGGAAAGCAAGGGTCGCTGTCGACGCGGTGTATACCATCTCGTGTCTGATTTGGTTTACGTCGACTGGCGGGCTGCAGAGCGACCTAGATCAGAACAGGCGCCTGCCGCTTTCACATCCGCCGCTGTGCCACCGCCAGGATCGCGGCAGGCGGCAGCATGATACCTCTATGACGTTACGAGGCGGAAATGGAGGTAGCACTCTTGAGGGCGCGGTAAACACACCACTTGGAGACGCGCTCCAGGAACCATAGCTCAGGGACTATGTGTTTCCAGCCGCAGTCGCTTACCTCGATGGTGGCCGTCTCCGTGGTGCCTCGCTTCTTGCAGCTGTAGTTGCCGGCGTTCGCCTGCGTGGGATGTCTGATGGTCAGGCTGGTTGTGTCCTCCGACACAGTGACCCCTTGGCTGGCGTTAAGTCTCGCGCCGTCTTTGTCCCAGTCGAACTCGGCGCTGCTTTCGTTGGCCGCTGGCGAACAGGACAATTCCAGAGTGTCGTCGTAAGGCTTAACGAGGAGACCGGACCCGGGGAAGCGTTCGTTGGTGTGGATGCTCTGGGCCCACACGAAGAGGCGGGTGGACGTTTCGGTGGCGACGCTCCGGCAGTGGTGGTGCTCGGCCCGGCAGGTGTACACGTTGCGGTCGTTGGGCGAGACGTCTCGGATGGTGAGGACAGCGTTTTCGACGTCGCTGCCGCGGTCTCGCGAGAGCGAGCTCCTGCGGAGGTGCTGTTCGGAAACGTTCAGGGGAACGCCGTCGACGAACCAGGACAGGCGAGGGTTGGGCTTGGCAAGGACCTGCAATGAGTTACCCGTTTTTTGTTAGCACGCTGTTTGCAGACAAGTCAGAGTTTGCCCGGTGTGGGCAATGCGAATGCGCAGGAACCAGATTCGAATGAAGTGAAGCGTCTGCGCGAGGGCCTTGCCGACACCCGATGCACCATCCGCACCCGGTCTCTCGTCCGCACGCAAAACACTTCATACGCGGACATATCGACAGCCCGCTCTATTAGCTCAAACAGATCCTTACCACGCATATATAATTATTAACACGCTCTGTCGCTCCCCAAATCCTCGCAAGTTTCGACATAATAAATGATCTATAAAAGAAGCAAATCCTTGCAAAGTGGAAAGAGAGAAAGAGGTTGGACGAGCGTGTTGATATGAATCGCTGTTGAGGCCAGAGTATAGGGCTCGAACACCGACCTTGCACACGACGGAGACGGTGGCTCCAGCATCGGCCACCTGGAAGGCTGGAAGCGGTTCCATCCTGATCGGGGACACCACCCTGACCTGAAGCTGGGGCTGCTCGTCGAGGTCAGCGAAGTCGCTGCTGGGATCCCCGTCGTTGTTGTCCAGCGCTTCGGACATGTCCACCTGGCAGCTGTACGTTCCGGTGTCGGATTCCAGCGCGGGACTGATGACGAGCGTGTCTTTGAGGATGCGAAACCGCGGCTCGGTTCGCTCGATCCTGCGCTGGTTGCGATACCAGGACACCCGGGTCTCTCGTGGACGCGGCAGCCTACATGGGATCTCCAGTGTTCTGTTCACCTCCTGTACAAAGAACGGGAAGCTGGTTAAGGCTGGTAGGAAAAACAAACAAACAAAAAACAACTGAACAAAGACTTTTCTAGACTCATCACTTGTGGACACTGAAGCTTTCAGGACGTTTCCTGTCTGGTTGACCTCATGTAGGACAACCGTATCGAAACGCGTGATGACGTCAGTGGAACGTGCGTACAGCGATGTCTCTTTAACGGAGAGTTTAAAGGACCATTCACACTCTTGCGACCTCTTAAAACTGGGTTCCTGAAAACTTCTTAAACCAGAGGACACACTGACGCCATCTATTGGGTAGCAGTGTAAACTTGGCGGTCCGGCATATTTTTTTTATTTCTCTCGCGCATTATCCTTTCTTTCTTGGCTCGAAAACTTTTTGTCAATGTTATACACGAGCCTTTCTTATGGGTTTGACCTCGGAAATCCCGAAAAACCTTCGCTCTTCGGAAATGCAGTTCCAGGGTCACCGCATAGATGGCGCCACAATGTCAGTGTGTTCCCTCGTTCTAAGAAATTTTAAGAAGTTTAAACAGATCTCGTCTCTCTCGGTCGTACTCGGTTGCAAAGAGTGTGAACGGGCCATTAGAATAGGATGCCCCAACGCCTTGTGTCTTTCGAACAGCTCAGGGCGTCGATGTGCGCATATGCAGGGCGACGCTCCTAAGCATTCATCTTTAGAACGACTTCATCAATGAAGAGACATCATCTCGAGTGTGGTGAATTCAGAAACTGCTTTCCAATTCAAAATTTCTCACTTTCATTCATAAGCGAAGTGCTACGCTATTTAACAACTCTTTCGCTAATGCACCTAATGAACATGCGCACAGGTTTAAATACATTGAGCTTCATTTCCCGTCGTACGTCTTCCTCGAGACAGATATTAATACAATCACTACAACGCGAAGCAAACTGTTTTATAACACGAACGCTATCAATCGCTACCTGAGAAAGAAACCTCGGCACACTTCCATCTTTCACCCGAAGGTTGCGAAGTCCCCATCAGCAATATATAGCACAAAAACTAGGATCAGTCCCAAACAGAGCCACTCTCTTAACCCTCAAAAAAAAAAAAGAAAAAAAGAAAGAAAAAAACAAGAAAAAAAAACGCGCAAATATTATCGTGCGAAAAGACACAAAAAAGAACAAGAACTTCGTACTTATTTTGTAGACAGAAGAAGAATGGAAAGAGTGTTTTATTTATTACACACTCTATTACCACTGCCTGTCGAAGGGAAAATTGTATTGCCTGACTGCACCTGATATTTCCCCACGTACGAACCATTCTCGAAAACTTCATATGGCCACAAAAAGAGCAAACCATTTCAAACTCTTCCGCTCCAGTGGTCCGTCTACGAGTTCAACTTCCTCTGAAAGAAGTATTGTCACTATTCGAGAATCTCCAGGCTTCAAAACTCCACCTGCTACAGTCCTGATTACCTACCAGTCTTCAACCCTGTGTTCTCTTTTTTGTGTTAAATTGAACAATTTTTGTTGTGATTGCCCCCTTCCCCTCTTCCCAGAGCTCCCTTGAAATGAAGTGAAAAACGTGATGTGAAAATGGGCCCTTTAGCTTTCACCTTACATTTTAACTTTTTTTTCATTTTGGTAGTTTCATTTTACCCACTAGACGTCATGGGAAGTTTAACGTGCTATATACCGAAGAGTGACGATCTCTTTCCTGTGCGACTCCAACGACACTCATTTCTTCTTTCGCGAATGGCAGTCAAGAACTACATCACGCTTGATTTTTGAACGTTCTGGACGTGGCAGGCGATACTACAGCTTGTAAAAAGATATCTATGAGAAATTTGCTTCCTGTTAAATTAGCGATACACCGCCTCTAGAAAACAGAGTCATCGCCTTTCCTCCTCTGACGTCATCACTTGCGTGAATCCGCGCAGAGGAGGAATAAATATATATTCTATTGCTTTGTATTTGTCTTCTTGTTGGCGCTATCATTACTGGTTGTCATTATTTGTATATGTTATTATTCTTTCTAAACTGTTAAATTTACCCGTGTATATGGCCTTCGGGCAGAGGTTTCCCCAGGAATTGAAATTAGAGGGGGGGGGGGTCTATATTTAAGGGGGGTTAGGGGGCATTGATAATGCAGGAGTCGTTGCGAATTAAGGGGGTGCCTTCAGAAAAACAAGGGGGAGTAAACAACCCCCAAGGAGGGGGTATATACCCCCCCCCCTTTCTTCCATGAAAATGAAATCGAAATCTTCCGCTTCGCCGCGTGCACTCGTCAAGCTTAGGCGTGTTTGCCGCTTGGTGCGGGTCGGAGTTCAACGAACGCGCTGCGCCGGCCTTGTCTTCTAGGTGACGTCGGTCTATCCATTCGACTGTAATCCAGCCGTCCATTATTTGTCCGTCGACGCACCATGGTGTGGCAGTCCGCGTAGCGAACAGCGGCCCCTTTGGTGCTCCCGGTCACCACGTGAACGTGGCGGTAGTGTCGAGTAGTGTTGGCGCAGCTGTAGTCTCCGCTGTGGCTCTGCTTTGCACGCTGGACGCTCAGCCTCAGCACCTGCGCAGATGTGAAAGGCGTTAATGCAGCACGATATACCTATTTCATTCACCGCTGCCTAAAGTGTATCGTAAATCGGTAGGCACCGCTAAACGTGTGATGTGATACTGTAACCATAATCCATAAGTTAAGCATTGCCGGATTGATAGGGTTTATTAACTGCCACTGAACAACAGTTTACCAGAAAAGGGTTACTGGGCCATCTGCCGTCTTCTCCGTGGGCAGAGTCTCTCCTGCAGAACTTATGTCGCAACCAACTTTGCTAGCTCAGTTACGGAACTGCCCATAAATGCTGCCTCTACCCCCCCCCCCTCCCCTCTCCGGTCGTTCGACACACCGGTTTGGGGACGGCTGCTATAGTAACTGCATTGTATTCAATGGATTACACACGTCTCGAGGCAGAGTGTCTGGATGACATCTCACCGTACTCTATGGAACACACAGTTTCGAAACGAGAATATAGATGGCTCTTCAAACGACGGGTGGCGGATTAAAGCGGTGAGAGGGGGGGGTGAGGTACTCCCTTCGCGGGAGTTCCACGACCGAGTTAATCTTGTAACGTTGATCGCAACAGACTATTCATGGTTTGCATTGACGTCACATAAGCGCCATTCTTGTGGCTTAGCTGTTGCTGAGCGCGTATCTGCTGCGGTATACATTTTGCACCACCGAATTTGATTTTCTTGGCAAGAACAAGTACGAATGACCCAGAATGAGCAACCAGCGCGGTTTCGGCGATCTCCCGTGCAAGCTATGTGTTTGCGACGTGCGCGACCAAAATGCGTCGCTATCTTTTGTTCACTTTTTTTGTCTAGAAGGGCCTTCTGGGGTACACCTGGAAAATGAAGTTTTGAAGTGGATTGGAAGTTCCTTAAAAAGACCCACCTTGGAGTCTCCGCCGACGGTTTCCTCGTCGACCAGGTAGCCGCTGGAGGGTGACGACCGTACCCGTTGCCCGTCCTTCTCCCAGACCATGTCGGCGTTCTTGGGTCCTCGGCACGTGATGGAGAAGCTCTCGTTCTCCACGACGCGCGTCTCGCTGTAGTAAGCCACCTTGTACGGTGCACGGACAGTGAACCGTTAAGGCACGGTTCACACACTTGCGATCACGGTGCTTGCGACTGCCTACGACCGAGTACATTACGACGTTTTGTGATCTCTTACGACGAAATAATTCACTCTGGCACGCTGGCGCCATCTATACGAGGTGACCGGAACTGCATTTCACTAGAGCTGAAGGTTTTGCGGTATTTGTGAGACCAAATGTACGTACTGTATGTGAGAGATATTCGTCTATAACATTGTCAAAAGTTTTTTTCAAGCCAATGGTGGAGTAATGTTGAGCGAAAAAAGAAGAAAAATACGGAAATAGCAAGTGTTCTCATGGCCTCCCGATTGATGGCGCCACTTCGTTCTCTGGTCGTAAGAGATCACAAGAGGTCGTAACGTACTGGGTCTTAAGCAGTCGCAAGTGTGTGAATGAGCCTTGCTCTATATATATCTCCATTAGACCTTAAAGGCTGGTTCACATATTCTCGTTTGTCACCGACCGCTTGTGACGGCTTACAATGAATGAACCCACTTGCGCCACCTATTGGGTAGCCCTAGGTACACTTTCGGTCGGCGGCGTATAACTTGGCTGTAGGCTTTGCAGTATTTGCAAGATCAAATCTATTTACTCTCCAGGAGGAATGGTCGCTTATAACTAAACCGTAGTCTTGCCGGTTTTAACCGAAACAACACCGGTAAAAATTCGTCAGTGTAAAAAATATAAAATCGCTTAAAACCGAAAAACACCGATAAACATTTGTTTACGTCAAAAATACAAGACCGGTTAAAACAGATAAAAAAAACAACCCCACCGATTAATGAACTTTTTGTTCGAGGTCTGTTATTTCTTTTTCGTTTACCTTCCCCCTGAGACTTGTGCTGTACGTTTCATGAGGTTTTCACCTGTAATCGCCGTTTTTAGTGTCTGTCCAAGCATAAACCGAAATACCTCGATATTAAAAAAAAAAGAAATCCGCTTATTTTTTTAACATTATCACCGAAAAATGTACGACTTACTATAACCACATGAAACCATGTGTTGCTGACGTGCGAACACCGATTTTTAAAAAAATGCTCAGATGAATTGGGTATACAAAACAAGCGAGGAAGAATGTTTTATATAAAGAAAACTTTCCTACATAGTGTAGCTACTTCTTCATACAATCACCGCAAGTATTTATGCAATTATCATGACGTAACACACGCTTTGGATTTCCTCCTCAAAGAAGGTTATCGCCTGGATTCTCTGTGATTCCATCACGCATCAGCAAGACCATCAGTCGCCACAGACGTAAAATGTGTATGGAGGAAAAGGCTTGAAGTTTCCGAAATGATTAACAGACGTTCATGATATTGGGGCTCAGGGTAGAACGTCTGTGGCGACTGACGACCTTGTTGACTCGTGATGGAATGACTAAGAACCATCGGTGACCTTCTTTGAGAGGACATCCAAAGCCTCAGCCACGTCGCAGTCAAGTACCTAAATATTGCCGCGTACATGGCCGAGAAGGAACAGCTTCTCCATACTTCTAGAAGATTCGTGTTTATTCTTGCCGACACGACCTTGCCGAGTCAATCTCTCGAGTGTTCGATGCTCGAACATTCTAGGCGAAATGTTCGAGATACCGAGTGTAGTAGATAAGGTGCCCACCACGACCTTGCCGACTCTTTCTCCCGACGACGACTGACTCTCGCACTCCGCGCTAGCCAGCTGTTACGCCGACACGCCGACGCTCGCTGTTGCCGCTTTTGACGCTCGCTGCTGCTTTCTCGACGCTCGTTCTCTTTTTGTTTCTGGCACAAGTTCGCCGATTAAACCTTTATTTTCGGTTTTATGATTGTCGATCCTTTTCATCCTCGACAATAAAACATTTGAATAATTTACTCAGCCCTCGTAGTGTGACTGTGTGCGTTCCGCGAACTTGCCGAGGTTGAGTATAGTGAAACAAAATTCTAGAGCCGTGGAATAAAAACTTTACGCGTCCAAAAGTTGAATTACGATACTTATTGGTATTCTATGACTGTCATCTAACGTATTCCCGATGAACATATGCTGATCTTTGGTAGTGTTGTTCGAGTTGAGAATTCTCATTTTAGGGCATGCACCGAAGCGTTGAGGTACAAGAAAGTTGGGGATGCGCGCAGCCAAATTCTACGGTTCTTGAGGTGCATACGAGTATAGTTGCATCGCATGTAAACGTAGCCTGCATTTCTCTGGCATTTTACTTCTGCACAAGCATTACAGCCGCTCCTACCTGAGCCACAATGTTGACTCGCAGTATTCTGTAAATAAATAAGTTAATAAATAAATACATTCCGATGTTCGACTCACCTGGTCGAGAAGCTCCAGCCAGGGACGATCTGTCGCGGCTTGCGCCCTGCGAAGGCTGGCGACAAGCAAGGACACCGCCATGACTGCGACGGTTGGCGTCGAGAGATGTCGGTCTCGAACCGTGGGCTGGATGACGCCACTCGGAACCATCGTGGCATTTGCGCGCCGTACTGCGTCTTGTTCGATGCGAGAACGCGCGTCGAGAGATTCTTCCTCCTTTTCTTTTAACGTCATCACTGCCAGTGGCTTTTTGATCGCAATCCTTTATCAGAAATCGCCGGCACGCGGCGGTGTCTCTATAGGTAGTATTCACTGGCGGCTATATTTGTGTGGCTCGGCTGTTAAGCGCGTGCTGACGGCGAGCTTCCGCAGTTCGTTTGCAACGTGCATTCCACACCACCAAGATTGCCGGTCTTAGCAGCCTATTAATGTGAGCTCGGTCTGACATGCGCTCTGAGCTGCGAACTCAAATATGGCGTCCAGTGAATACACCCTGAAGCTTTGCAGGAGCAGTGCATGGCCGCCACCATAACCGACCTTCAAGTTTTGTTTTCTAGTATTACGTTTACTCCACTTTATAATGACCACAGCGGGGCAGGTTATTGCGATTTTAGTTTCTACTGTGTCCTTTTTTCCAGCATTGGTCTCGTGGAAGCACGCCCAACGCCCCTTTACTGTCTCGGCATCTGGGCAAGACAACAGAAAGTCGGCAATGTCATGGCTACAGAAAGTCGGCAATGTCAAGGCTAGCCATAGCCTCCTCTATACTCACAAAGCTTGGCAGTTCGACGAGGAGCCATAGAGTACCCGGTCGCAGATTTGGAACGCGAGGATCTGGTAGCACAGAGCATCAAAGAGCCATTTCTCGGGGAACCTGACGTCAGCGCACAGCTTTTGCAGCGGCGAGGACCCGAAACCTGGCTGTTCGCTCGAGAGAAGTGTGTTTCGGCGTCTCGCCGCAGCGGGACGCCAGTCACGTGCCGCCCTCTCATCCGTTGTCTTGCCGCTCCACCTTTCTTCCATTTCGGCGGCCGCTTCTCGTGGCGATCTGCCAGGCTTTGTCAGTATGTAGGAGGCTATGGGCTAGCGTATCTTCTTCGAGTGCTCTAACTCCGCACTGCTGCGAGCGAGACGCACGTGGCTTCATCTTTCGCCTCTTTCTCATGCGCCTGCACAAGCTTTGGCAGAGTGGGAGCACTGCAGAGCTACGCTAGCCTTGGCAAAGTGGCAGAAAATAGTTGACGCCGAGTATAGATGCTTCCAGGCAGCTAGTGCATGGGCGTCGCCATAACCGACGTTCAGTGCTTGTTTCTTGATTCTTATTCCTTTCGCTTCACTTCATCCTTGCCACGCAGGAGAGGTTATTGCCACTTTAGGCGCTACTGTGTCCTTCTCCTCAGCATAGGCCTTTGAGGAAGCTCGTCAACGCCCGCTTCAGTTGCTCGGCATCTCGGTAAGGCAAGAGAAGGTCGGCAATGGCGGCTCAATGTGGTGCGTGTCTGCAGCGTCCTATAGTCTCCAGTTTAGAGTGCTCAAACACGCGCTTTTGCTTGAGTTGGACTCTACTTGAGTGGGTGACATCTCAACCATTTGTCTGCCCAATTGTTTTTTTGTCTTTTGAAGTGCGCGCAAGGCGGTGTGACTCAGCTCAGTAGCCATTGGCTAGTGGTTAGACGCCATTTTACCGGACGAGTCACGCACTGAATTCGTCAGCGCGTCACGTGCTGACCCACCCAGTGCAACAAAGATATGCTTCACCATGAGACGGACAGACATACACACCCTTTTGTTGTCTACAAACATAAACTGCCGCTTGCGTCCCAAGCGACTTCTGCTCGCTCCGTATTTGCAAGCCTGTCGAGCTTGTTTATGTCACCAGTGCTTATAAAACATAAATGCTACACGGACAACAAAGTTGGAAATTTATCGAAGGCTTTCGGCTGTACAATATTACATCTTGGAGGAGGCAAGTTGGTTTACAAGAATATTCGAAACATTTTAACAGATCTACCGCTTTTTCTTTCGTTTGGCATTCACCTGGAGAGTTGGTGGTTAAATGTTTCATCGAAATTTCAAGCAGCGGTGTCAAGGTGGGCTGGTTCATTATTTTATGGACGGAACTTCTCTGGGACGTCAAAGACTTGACCACCGCCTCGCGGCGGCGGTCAGTCTCGATTTCTTACGTTCCGCTTTGTTCAGGGGCCAGTCGCTGAACAAGCAGCTGTAATATAGAAGTCCCATCCAGCCACTCTGCGCAGATTTCTGCGACATTACCGAGCGAATGCCTGTTGGCAGGAACACACTGAACGTGGTGGGGGTGAGTGTCAGAGATGATGGAAAGACGGAGAGCTGAAGGTCGTCTAGTATGGAACCCTTCAGGACACCAAGCGTCTCGGCAAACTAGCGGTGCTCGACACTCGACAATTTGATCTGCAGACTTGACTATGAGCTCATGCTTCCCCGGCAGTTTCGCCCATCGTCGTCGTCATGTAAACGTACAGCTATCCTGTCTTCAGTCTCAAGTGATTAATGACGCGTTTCCTCTTTAAACGCCGAAAGTTCCGACACCCGCAATGCTTCATTTAATTATCGAGGTCGCACACGCCCCCAATATTGCTTCAAATTTCCTCCGTTAATGGACTCGTGTTATGCGTTGAGAAAGTGAAGGAGAGAAGGAGACGAGAGCTCGCGCGGACGTCAGGAACGCCGAGCTCGAGTTGGAATGGTTACGGGGTAGACGCAAAGCTAGCTGCCTTTGGGTCTGCTCGATTCGCCTGAACTGGCTGAACTAGTAGTTCAGCAGTGCAGGAACTGGCGCATTTGATTCAACCGAAAGTTGCACGGCCTCTGCACTGGCGCGTTCGATTCATATTAGTTCTGAACGATGTTCTGACCCAGTTCCTCAAAATACTTGCACCGGCTCCGGAGATCAATTCAGCCTGCGTGCAGAAGCAGACGACAAGAGCAGACGGCGAGAGCAGACGACGCGAGTCAGACGACGCTCCTCGATCTCTGGTCGCGGTGCTGTTTCTCGCAGCTATTGTTCAAATGTCTGCAATGTTTAACAGTAACGCCGATACGGTGGTTACATTTCCTCTCATTCATGAAAATAACGTACCCGCGGTGGACGCGGAACCGAGATCCTAACCGAGGGTAGGAATTTGCTCGATTATGATATTCTGAAAGCGTTTTACGCACCTGCTCGCGTAAATTTGGCTCCCTGTGGTAAGTGTTGAAAGTTTAGCTCATGTAAATTGTTTATTTTTGGTGCTGTGGGTATCCACACTGTTGATATCCTTCTTAACAGACGCGGGAAAGGCAATTGCACTTTTAATAGTCCCCGCCTTCAGTTGCTCTTGGATGCATACTGACGACTCCGATACATTGCAGAGGTCCGGGATTTGGTACATTGGCCCTCGCATGCCCCGTAGCTGAGAATAATACTACATGCTTTGTCCGCTGGTATCTGTGTACGCCTACTAACGGGCCTGGAAAAACGCCGAGAATCGGCATTGGCTTGGTAGTTCCACGCAGGTCTTTCTTGAGAATCAGAATAGACGCTTCGACTTGGCCAAAGTTACGGTCGATAACTGTTTTGGCCAAAACGCTCTCGTTCAGGCCTTCGTCTTCGAAGTGACCGCTACCGACCGCGAGCTGCCGCCAGTAACTCCCGACGCGACAATCATCCTGATGCCGCGAACCTATCGTCAAATTACGAAACTCGAGAGACTGGATTGAATCTACTATTACTAAATGAATGTGGAGAACATGAAACGCTTATGGAAACGACAGGAAGCGAACGGCCGTTAAAAATGCAGACAGGAACGCATTCCGTGCAGAAATCGTATTTCGTACACTTGAATAAAAAAGATATTCACAGAAATGATTCTCCTTCTACACTTTAGGACTAAGGAAATGCGAATGGTCTCATCCAGTGGCGTACCAACTTGTTTTTGAGTGGGGGGGCAAACCAGACCCCCCCCCCCCCCCCGGGTCGCATATTTTTACTAGTGATGGGCCGAACTTTTGCCGAATCGAAAATTCGGCGCAACTTTTGCCGAACTTTTCTAAAGATTCGGCAATGATTCGGCAAAAATACACTGTTACCAGACTTAACATTGATATTTAGTTTTTTCTGACGAAAAAAGTTTATGTTTTTTTTCTTAACTTAAATACAACATGTAGTGCCTATTGACACAGTTATGACTAAATAAGGTGATATTCTACAAGATAATTGTATCGATGTCGCTTTTGTGTGTTTACTGGCAATTTTAGTGTTTGCTTGCAGAAAGTGGCGTGACAACGAGGTTGGGTAGTAGCCGGCGCAGTCACGAATCACGCTACGAGAGTTTTGATTTTGAGGCTTCATCAGCGCACGCCTGCAAGTGTGTTTACATTGTTAAAATAAAGGCAATCACTGCGTTCTTACTTTCTCTGGGAGTCACCGTTTCGTGCGCGAAAACGAATGCAACGGTTGCTGAGCCTTCACCAGAAGAGATAACAATATTGTAAATATGCATGTTTTTCGATTTGAGTCACTTGACGTCAGCTTTGCATGAAAGTGTGCGTTCCATATTCGCAACGTGCCGTTTTTAACCTTTAAAATTCCGGTTTCTGGTGTTAGGACACACACGGACGTTTAGGAAGATGGGGAGAGTTAGGAATGTCGGATGTGCAACGTCGAGCATGATAGTTCTGTGTTTAGTTTTATGCAGATACATGAAAATCGCGAAATAACGCGAACTAAAAAGCAATATTATTCTGTTTTGGCACAAACTACTTGTGAGCCGAAAACAGGATTGTTATAATAATAATTAATAATTAATAATAATTAATAATAATTTTATTTGCACATACTGGAAGGGGCCCATGTGGTGGTGTGCGGGGCTAGGCAGATAGGTGAAAACCCTTACGCAGAGCGCCTGCCAGCCAGACTTGTACGTAGTTCAACTACTTTACTCAAGTTACTGTAGTTTAACTACTTTTCTGGGTAGTTTAGTAACTTTCAATTACATTTCTATTTTGGTAATTAGTAGTTTACTTTAACTACTTTTCCGAGTGACTTCTACTCAAATTACAAATTACTTTCGAATTTTAGTGGTTGTTTTGCCTATCAACAGAGATAAGATGTTGGAAGATCAGCTGATATTTGCAGAGGGGGAAGCATGTGGCGTAGAAAAGGGGGGGGAGGAAGAAAGTAATTTGGATAGTCCAAAACCCCCAAAATTTTAACGAGCCCCCCACTGCAACAACACTGCTACGAGGCGCGGGGAGCGAACAGACACGACGCAAGAGAGGCCGAGTAACTGTGGGATTAGCGCCGAAGACTGGCGTTTCTTTGTATCCCGAAGCTCAAGGAGACTTGACGCATTTGAAGAAAGGGCTTGTCCCCGCTTCTCCCCAATGTAGGAATTCTTGCCCACTACAGGAGGTATACACACTACATCCTCACTCAAAGGAGGTAACAAAGTGCAGCACCCGCTCTGAAGTTCATCTGGTGCTCCTGTATAGCTTGTGCTGTCTTTCGAGACGTCATCTGGTCATTTCTCTGAGTGAAGTAATGGCGGCTATAAGACCGATACAAATAAGTGCCTTATAAGTTGATTGTGTTAAATGGTTCGTCAGCGAGAATAAAGCAATTACTCTATGGCGTATTAGTTGCCGCCATTTCCAAAAAAAAAAAAAAAACTGATGCACCTCCGATTTTGCCGCCCTTTCCGAAAAAAACTGATGCACCTCCGATTTCCCCTAAAACAATGCATACCGGCCAATTAAAAAAAAAAAAAAAAAACGCTGTATAGGGAATGAAAGGGCATTCTGAAAGAGTGTGTTAAAAAGTACTTCTACTTTACTTTGGAAGTACATTGTATTTATAGTACTTTACTTCAAGTACATTGCACCCGGTGTACTTACTACTTTACTTGAAGTACATAACCTCTCATTTACTTTGTACTTCCAAGTAGTTTTTAGACGTACTTTACGCAACACTGTAAGCAATCAAACACTGTCTGCAAAATCAAGCTCAGGCAGTGCTAAACCTCAAAGGTGAAATGATACATCCGCAGTACATCCTTGACCAAAAAGAAGTACACAACAATTAGGCATGCAGAAGCAGAACCAGCTATTAAAGCATTTCTGTGAAAACACAAGCCGCTTTATATTCGGCTAGCAGAATTTCGCTAACGCATCAAAACCTATGTAAGTACTTCCTTGTTAGCATAGAAAAAATAAAAGTAACTTCAAAAGTAATTCGCTACTTTTTTACGGTAATTAGTAATTTACTCAATTACTTTCCATTTGAGTAATTTCTACTCTACTCAAATTACTTTTGAGGCTAATACTCAGTAACTTAACTTAATTACTTTTTTTGAGTAGCTTGTACATGTCTGCTGCCAGCCCGCCACCACATATGAAAAAACAAAACAGACAAATAAATGTACAGAATATACACACTACAGAAAGTACGTAAAAAGGAAAGAAAAGAAGGGAGAAAACATGTATCACATTATGACGAGGATGCCAGCTGCATCCCATACATTCTGGCAAGCTCTCGTGACTCTGCCCCGTTTGACGGCAGTGGGCTGCGCACACTGAGCGTAATTGTCAGTTGTCAGTCAATGTTTCAACTACCTCGTTGCATCAATGGAAAGGTCAAATGAAAATCACGTTATCCAGAATGCACCGCATCATTTGTCACTTGCGCAGTGGACTGCGTAAATTACTGGTCGATCTTCTGTTCTTGAGGCAGAAAATATTGAAGAGAACCACACTCGCAAAAGCTCACAAACGCACAGTTACCGTGTCGCCTACTCCACACCTCGCCGTAACCGCTGGTTGTACTAAACTGTGCGATGGTAACCGCGCGACTGCGCGGCGTCCATTTGCGATCCATGGCCCCGTCGCGTTCGTGCGCGTGCGCAGACATTTGCCAAATTTTTGCCGAATCTTTGCCGAACTTTCTTTCAAAATTTCGGCATGTGCGGAACTTTGCCGAATCTGAAGTTCGGCAGATTCGGTCCATCACTAACTTTTACGGCGTGTGTGTGTGTAGGCGTTGTAAAAGAGGGGGGGGGGGAGGAGAGGGCCAATTGTGTATGCGCACCGGGCGCTTTGGTCACTGGCTCCTTTTACGGCGCAGGCGATAGACCCCCTAGCAACGACGCTCACGCCGGATTGGCTGCTCGGCAACGCGCGGGAACTTAAATTTCGGATTCGGACGGCGCGTGTATCACTCGAAGCGCGTTAACCCACCCCCGCGCCTGCGTTCACGCCGCTTCGCGGCGACAGTGTGCGGCTGCTAATTACAAAACTATTAACCCACTTAGCCCCCCCCTCCCCCCGTACACGCCGCTTTGCGGCGTCCAGTCGGCAACCCAAGCCCCGCTGTCCCCCATGCACCTCCGTAAATAGAGTCCCATACGATTTAGTTCAGCGATGTTTCGTCAACAACATTCGTTTTTTTTTTCAGTGTTAATCGTAAAAAAGAAATGTCGTAAATATCGCCAAATGCCTCGACAAAACAAAATGTTCGAGGAAAAAACATAAAAGAAGTAAGCCCACACCATGGATAGAACCCGGGTCTGATACGTATGAGGCAGACATCTTACCACTAAGTTACGCTACCGCTTCGGAAACTCGCATTGTAACCGCTGCCTATGTTGACGGCGGCAGCGCCTATCTCCACGAACCAGCCAATCCGGCGTGAGCGCCGTTGCTAGGGTTTGTATCGCCTGCGCGTTAAAAATATGCCCCCGCGGGTCGGGGGGCGGTGCCCTTGGTATTCCTTGGGCGCCGCCGGCCAGTGTTTGCCCTGCCCAGTGGCGGCATGTTTCGGGGGGGGGGCAAAACACTGCCTTGCCCCTCCACTCTGAGAGCTGGGGCAAGCGCCCCCCCCCCCCCCCCCCCGGTTGGTACGCCCATGGTCTCATCAAACCGCGACTAATTAAACGTAGCACACAACGTGGCGTGGAGAAGCAAGAACCAACAGATGCATACGAGACCCTGCGCTTGCGCTCGGAAAGCCGATCACAGTGCCAGTCCTAGCGCGGCGGCGGCTGCACTGCTTCTGCGCCTCCGCTGCACGACTCCTGCACTCTGAACATGGGCAGAACTAGTTCAGAACTAGTTCAGAACTTTCACACCGAATCGAACAGACCTTTTTCTCCATTGCCATCTGCACTCGTCGATGCGTGAGAGCGCGGGACGCCGCCGTCCGGCGTTTGGTTGTCGCGTTCCGACGCGTTCGACGAGTGCACAAAGCAGCTAGATCTACCTAGAGTCACTGAATGTTCCCAGAGTACCGAATTCCATTCAGCCCGCGTGCCGGAAGTCAATCCCGCAGAATCCAGTTCTGATTGGCTGGTTTAGCCCGTCGCGGAAGTTATCAGTCTGCCATTTGGTGGATCGGCCCAAAACAAGGACGTTTAAATAGGGCAGGACCCGGCATGACGTCATGCCCAGCGACGCCGGAAAAGAACTCAATCCCAGACTGCCTTGCGCACCGACGCGCTCTCATCCAAGCTCCCATCGTCTGCTCGCCGCTCGGTCGACTACGTTAGGCTTAGGCTACGTCTGCTCCGTGCCTGCGGTCTGCTTCGTCTGCTCGCTGTCGCGGCTGGCTTTCGATACGATCGGCGCACCAAAAGAAGTTTCGATGCGAACCCGCATTCTCATCACGGCGGAGGGAAACGAACACCTACTGGAAGCAGGGCTTGTACGGCTTTCTCAACCCGCGGTGCCATTCTCAGCGTTCGTGCGTACGACGACTGACACGCTCGCTTTCCAAAGCCGCGCTATGACGACTCGCTCTAGACGACGCTCCCGGCGCGGTGTCAAGAGCGTCCGCTACACGCCGACTTCCTACTGGTCAGGCAAGTGTTGGGCTCCAAATCTCACCTGTTCGACACCGATTCAGTGGACGCCGCCATGAAAATATGGGGCAAACAACCGCGTTGCCACGGCAATGCCATGGCAACGCGGATGTTTGCCCCATATTTTCATGGCGGCGTCCGTTAACTGAGTTTCCTAATCATGATGAAAATTACCCGAGACTGTGGTAAAAGATAGGGAACTTAGTAAAAGAAAAAAGACACAGGAAAAGGATCGTCTCATTAGCCGAGAGGCTGAGGGGACATTTCGTGGCCACGCTTACTTCCGTTACACTTCGTTCCATGTATGGAGAATACAGACGCTCCTGCCCACAATAAGCTCCTTGGCCCAAAACAACAAAAATCGTATATAAAACGTTTGCCCGTTACCACGGCTACGGCGGAAACGTACCGGGTGGGAGCTCTGGGCATCATCGACGAGTTAGGACAGAACAGAAGGTGCGTTGATTTTCTCTCGTTTTTTTTAGCCGCTAATCTTGTTCGCCGAAGTATGGGGTGTCTGGAAGTCACCAGGCTCGATCTAAAATGGGCCCTAGAAATCGGCGACTGCACGTAGCAATCTAAACTTTTCGTCAAAAGTGTACTTGACAGGTCGGTTTTTTCATATCAAAATTACAAAGCTGTAGCTCCTTTTTGTAAGAAATAGGGCGAAAAAACTTGCCAGGGTCAACGGTGGGCGGCGATGCGAGACCGAGTCGAGTGGCGGGCGCGTTTGGAGCACGTATTGATAGATGGCGCTACCCACTTATCGGGACCGTTTGTTGCGACGACCTTCGTGTAATATAAATGAACATAACGTTTTTGTAATGTACCAAAACGTGAAGAGAAAAAACGTGGTTGCAAAACGACCGCGTTTTTGCTGCCGACGGGTTTCGTCTGCCTGTCGTCTGCTTTCATTCGCTGGCTGGCTACACCTTCCGACGCTGCTCCCGACGCCATCTATCAATACGTACGTGAGCCAGACGAGCCCCGCCACTCGACTTTGTCGTCGTCTGCGTCGCCGCCCGCCATTGACCCTGGCAAGTTTTTGGCCCTATTTATTACAGAAAGGGAACTACGCTTTGTAGTTTTACATGAAAAAACCTACCTGTGAAATACACCTTTGACGAAAAGTTTAGAGTTGCCACGTGCAGGCGCCGATTTTTACGGCCCATATTAGTTGGAGCCTGGTAACTTTAGTCACCCTAAATATTGCTGACTCGTTTGCTCGCTGCGGTTGCGCTCGTGCTGCGTTTCAAACTCTACGGCTCAGACGCTGCGCCTAACACTCGATTTCGATGAGTTTCGAGGCAAGAGAGAGAGAAGGGGACAGCGAGGAGCGCAAGTCACGCGTCGCTCGGAATGAAGAAAAGAGCTTTAATAAAAAACGAAAGCCGTTTACGACTCCCTGTAACACCGAATCAGGAGCGCAGCTCCTGAGGAGGAGGAGGGAAGGGTACTGAGGGGAGCGTATACCCCCTCCTCCCTCCTCCTCACCTCCTCATGCTGCCTGCTACTCCTCCTCCGAGCGGCGTCGGCGTCGACGTAACCGTGAGGTCACTTGACCCTCGTGACCTCACGGGGGTCACGTGGCCTCACGGGGTCACGTGACCTCAGGAAGGGTCGCGTGTCATCGGGGGTCACGTGACGTCACCGGTGTCACGTGGCATCAGGCGGGTCACGTGACGCCTTGAGGTAACGTGACCTCGACGTCACGGAGGTCACGTTACCTCGGTGGGGGGTCACGTACGTGACCTCACGGTTACGCCGACGGCGACGGTGACGCCGCCCAAGCCGGAAACGGGCGCCTAAGAGCTGCGCTCTAAAACAAACCGGTGTCGCCACAAGCCAGGAGCGTGGATTGAAGAGCTCACACGAGACTACTACTACTAAGCGTTGTGAATGAAGATGGGGAGGAAAGAGCCAATTGCGGCTCACACGAGAACGAACGCTAAGCTGCAAGCGCTTCGCTTCTACCGCATAGGGCAGCGCCATGTTGGAGATATCCTAATCCTTCCAACCAGAGCTCGGCGTTTTGACATGCCCGCGCGCTCTCGCCTCGTCCTCTCCCTCGCTTTCTCAGCGCATAGCAATTGAAGCTTTAGAAACAGGCGACGCGCAAAACGTAGCGTCTTGCGCGCCAAGAACAAACAAAAAAACAGATCTCACCAGCCAGTTTGACCACGTCACCGCTGCCAGTATGGATCGAGGGAACTCTAGTCTTTCTGCACGTGTGACAACCTCGCTGGAGCTCTGCGCATGTTGAGCGCGAGACGGCACAAGCCCTCTCGTGCACTGCCGTCTTCCTCCTGTGAACTAATGTTATGGCGGCGTCACGCATGCGCCGAACGCTTAGTGAGATCGCTCGATTGAAATATATCGACCAAGACTGAACTTGAACACTGCTTTCAGTTTCGAAACTGTAGCTTACTACTGAGCAGGTCGGTCGCACGGCCATTAGAGAATTCTGAAATAGGGGATCTCAACGGTTTGGGTCCCCCAAATGGCTTGGGACGTCGAACTGCGCTTGCGCATCTTCCGCGCTTACGCAATGCGACGACCCAACCTGCCCAAAAACCCAACGTATTCTCCAAAAAAAAGAAAAAAATGTGTAGTCATTACATTTTTTGTTACAAATACGACACCCCAAAACTTCAGGTCGTCGTGCAGCGCACTGACGTCGAAATGACGGCCCCAACTTTTACGAGAGGTTTGGTGACGGTGCGATATAACATATGAAAGAGCTGAAGTACGCATCAAAGACTACAGAAAAAGCACACAGAGGTTTTGCAGTAGAGCCAAGAAAACCCCGATAACTTTTTTTTTTGTTGCGGTCAGTTACATTTACATTAGCTATTTTAATAAGTTGTACAACTCGGCTATCAAGCCGCTCGTGAAAGTTGGTATACCGTCGGTTCAACATCAGTGCGCTGTACGGCCAACTGAACTTTTGGGGTGTTGTATAGGTGACAAGAGGTGCAGGTTATACTCTTTCTTTTTTTAGTGTCTTGAGGCCCCTCATTAGAGAGTTTTCGTAGATCGTTTCCGCCGTCCCGCAACGCTCTCCGCAACCCGCTACGATACCCGGAACTCTACAGTCAAGGCCATCGGCGCGCAGGTGCAGTAGCGGCTTCTTCGTTGCGGAGGGCTTAGCGGAGGGGGAAACGCGGTCTACGAGCACGCCCCACTCTAACGCACACTATTACCGCGCGACGCACGTTAAAAGGCGATTTAGCATAGCGTTACCGCAGGCAACCGTGGCACGGTACGGCTCCTGCCGCGCGCCAAGGAGCATGCTTCGAAGTCGCAGCGCGAGCTCACGATCGCAATACCGCTCGGTTTGGCAGCCAGCGGTAACGCTACGCTAAAACCGCCTAAAGATGCCAGGTTTGAAGCTTCTGGATTTGAAATAACACATACCTTCTTTCTACGTTCCGCCGTCAGGATTCTGGATCTCTTGATCTCTTGACAACTGAATCAATCCACCAAACTCTCCTCGGAATTTCAGCTTGAGTGGTGGCTATCAAAACCACTAGGGGACCCTCAAAGGCTGGTTCACATGGGCGTTTGACTGTGATCAACCCCGCTGCGCCCTTCTGAACCTCTGCTGAGCAATGTGTGGTGGTGGGGCCTCGTCAGGTAAATCTGTTTACCTTTTGCCCCTCCACCTGAGACTCAACGAGTCCAAATAAAGATTATCATTGTGACGTAGCGGAGTCCCTAAACCCTTTCGATCGGCGTATAGCTGGACCGAAAGGTTTTACAGTATTCGCGAAAGTCATATGTTCGCACTATCAACGAGAAATGGTATCTCAAAACATTGCCAAAATTGTTTCCAGGCCACTGGTGAAAAAAAATAAAAAAATGATGCGCAAACTATTGAAATATATACGCCGGTCGCAAACGTTGCAGGGCTTCCTGATAGATGGCGCCAGGGTGCCATTGACCAACAAGTAGAAAGGAGGAAACTGTCCCTCGATTCCTCCTTTCCGTTCGAGAAACGAGGGAGAGATCCTCCTCCTTTCTTGCGGGTATCGTAGCTCAGAGATCCGCCCCTGTGCGGAGAGGAGGAAAAAGAGCGCGAGAGGGAATCGAGAGAAGGAAACTGAGGACCGATTTTCTGCCCGGCAGAAGACGATTCTGTGGGTCGGCCTTTGATAAGCTGCCGGGTACAACCAGTATCCCCTAGAAGGCGAGGCCCCGCGAATTACGTCATCGTTGGTGGATCCTCGATCCTGCTCAAGCACAGCCCAAGCGGCACACTCGCCGAAGCTGTAGTATTGCGCTTGTTCTGATACGCTGCAAGGCGCACCGGTGGAGACGCTGACGCACGCTATCCGGAGTGCTAGTCGTCTGCTTCTTGAGGGTGACGTCAGAACGACGCCGAGCTCTGATTGGTTTTGACTGAAAGGATAGTGGGTAAACCTCAATGCTAGGTGCCTTGAGGTCTATCCACTATTTTTTTTCAATCAGCCAATAAGAGCTTGGCCTTTCTGACGTCATCGGATCCCCTGTGCAAGAAGCAGACGAACTTGCGCATCCGCATAGATGGCGGCGCTCCGTGGGTGCACTAGTAATGACGTTTGGGGAGGCAAAGGCGCGAGCCTCGTCTTCTAGGTGGGTATTGGTATACAACGCGCTCGGTCACGCTAAAACGCCAGTGTGTGAACCAGTCTTCTTAAAGGCCGACGACCAGACACGAGATTCTGCAAGGCAGAAGATCCTCCTCACCCTGGGGAGGAGAAAACAGGCAACGGTGGACAGGGCAGAAGGGAGAAGAGGAAGCGGGGGAAAAGTGGAAAGTGCGAACTGGTCGTCGGTGCTTAAAGTCGCGGTCAAACTGCTGATACATCATACAAAAGACAGTCGTCTGCAAACACGGTCTGAGGCGTGTTTGTTCCTTGCATGAGGTTCATATTGGCCATACAAACACTGTCTGCAAACATGTTCGGAGCAAGTACGAAGCAACTTCGAACATGCCTGAGTCGCATCCACACTCAGGTGATTCTGATGTCATGCCTGCAGTGGACACCGTGTCTCTTGTATAGTGTATACGAGCAGACGACTTTCGGACGTTTCAGAATAAGCGACGCAGACAGGATGTCGTCGTTTTGTCCTAAAATGTAACTTTATTTGTTTTGTAATCTCTTTTTCTTTTATTTTCGAACAAGCGAGGCTGGCGTGTACAGAGACCACCACATCGCGATAGTATACATCTTTTCAAGCACATTCTCTTTTCCGGTTGTGGCACTTTTTTTCTAACAATGGGTGTAAGTCCTGCGTCTTCGCAAAAGATAGATACTGTATATAAACATCTCTAGCGTATACGCGCGCAACGCGCGTGTGTGTGTGTGAAGATATATACGTATAGCTCTGATACTGGCTCTGCACGTATGCGCGTGGGGTGGGTGTTCGGGCTAAGCGTGTGTAACATCGGCTTAACATCTTGCATCGGTATCACGTGGGACGCGTCACTATAAATAATCCTAAAGGATCGTTAAAAAGAAGACGCGTACTAATATTTGGTTTCGTCGGAAATCATCAACTAGAGGTGTAGATAAAAAAAAAAACACGTTCATAAGAAAACACACTTATAATATCAACCATATGGGCTCAATAGATTATTTTTAAAAGTGCGTTCAGTCTAATGGCAGATACAAGTTAAGAATGCAACGAAAGTTCTTCCCACAACCTCATTACCGCCAGCCAGTGTTCCTCCGCGGTGCGCAAATAGTCCGCTACCGAGACGCACGTCACGCTGACGTCACATAACTTGTCATGGTTGGTCTGCGGAGAGGCTACGCTGGTAAGTGATGGTGTTTATTTCGCGCATTCTTAACTTGCGTCCGACTGTAGTAGGGCCGCCATATTTCGGGGCATGCGCTTTGTGCATGTGCGAGGTGTGATCAAAAAGTTGCGAGAGTGATTTTGTAGCGTGAAAAGAGACGCAGAATCGATGTTCGCTCTCGCTCTGGTCTGCAGTCTATGGTGAAATCGCCATTGTGCCCGTGCACGTGGTGACAAAAACTCGTGTAGCGCAGCTCCAAATGTTCACAGAGCGACGACCCTTGGGCACAACGAGACACGAAGGTCCCTTCCTTCGACTGCTGCTCGCGCATCGCTTTGCTGCCCTCTCTTTTCACGCTACAAAGTCAGTCCAGGAACGTTTTGATCACACCTCGTATTGGTCTCGAACGCCGCGTCGGCGTTCGGTACGGACTCCAGTCCGCTTATCGGGGTGCTCAAAATGTGGCGACCGCCAAAGTTGCTTGATGTCTTTTCTTCGCTGTTTTGGTTTTTAGGTTGTATATTCTAACCGAAAACAGCAAAATGTATTGGTCGCGAAATCGCCGTCTCGATTTTAGCAATTCCGACGATCACATTTTGGTTACGTCACCGGCCGGATACTGTGACGTCAAGGGTTGCGATGACGTCATCTTTTTGGCGCGAAATATAATTCATGGTAGTCCGCGACGTCACGGATCATTTCTCGAAAAATGTCGAAAGAAGCACAATTCCGTTTTATTTTTTTGTGGGGCAGTTGCATATATTTTATGCTGAAGTTTATTGATATTACATTCTTCAAACACAGAGCTAGGGAATTTGATCTTCCCGATCTAGCAGTTTCCATTTTGCAGCATCTCTTTCTAATCACCTGTCTTTATGTACTACTCTTTTCCCTCTCTTTCTCATCTTACTTTTTCCCAGTTCGTTATCACTTTCTATCTTTCTGTCTTCTTGTTCCTCTGTTTCTTTTACCCACTGCTCTTTAACTCCCTCCTTTTCTCTCTCTCTCTCTCTCTCTCTTTATTTTACCGTCTCACATGTCTATACTTCACTGCTTTTAATTTGAACTATTTCTTAATATTCCAACGGTGGCTCCGCTTGCAGCCTTCGCCGGCTTACACACGAAGCTAGCACGATGTACAAAACTACTATTCCCGTACATCATAGATAGATACGTTTTTAGTCCCATTGGCGCCTACAGAAAAAAAAGAAAACAAATCACTTTCAACTGACGCTTTATAACGGTCACAAGGGGAGCGCAAGGAAAACAAAAAGTAAAATCAAATAGAACGTTAACATATGAGGATTCGGTCAAGGTCCTGTGTTACAGTACGAGTTTTGGAAAACATGCAGTCTAGAGGCATACTTTCTCTAATGGACACAACAGTCGCTGACAACTTAAGAAACGTAGGGCGTGGCGAGTTCTGTGCATCTCATTATCGCTCCAGAGCCAATGAGAGTGCGGCATTAGCCGATCAGAACTCTGAAGGACCAATCACGAAGCAATAAGCGTAATCCTAATATGGCCACGCCCACTTTTGTCTCTTCAGCTGTCAGGGACCATAGAAAGTTTGTAAAATGCACTGCGAAGTCAGTCTACAGGTTTGAGTCGATGACATGAATGCGCTTCAAGGTCTTCGGTGGAACATGTGAAATAACTTCGCGAAGTGGAATATATATATATATATATATATATAAGTATCTTAGAAGTAACGGAATGACTGCAATGAATGCTGACTGCCGAGTGGCATTTCGTTTACAGAAACGAAATGTCACTTCCTTAAATCGGGGTTTTACAATTTCACACATGGTGACGAGGCAACTTCATACATATCACTCACTAATCCCTGTAACGACAAACTGGCTGCTAGATTAAACGGAGATTTAAATAGCACCTTTCAGATACGAACTAATACAATAGTATCATTTTTTTATGGTCATTCATAGACGTTTGCAAGCAGCCACACTTTCAACGTTAGTCTGGCCACCGTGAATGGAAACCGCTTTGTTGGGGCACCCGTCTGGCAACTGTGGGCAAGCATTATACTTCATTCTACCTTAAGTCCAGGCGCTGCCGATGCTACAAGCGCGGGCTCCGGGCTTTCAGCGTCCCTGTCAAGCACGAGCGCTTGAGTAGTGCAAGCACTGTTCAGGACTACATGCTCGCGCTCGTAGCATCGTCTGGGTCTAAACTTCAGCTAAAAGAAAGTATTTTTTTTATTACTAGCATGCACAATACCGTTTTTGTTTCTGTGGTGAGTGGTATATAGTTGATGCTGAAGTTATTGACAGTGACATTCTACAAACACTGAGATAGGGTTTGATCGTTCCCGAAATAGCAGTTTCCATTCTTACAACATTTTTTCTTTACCGGTGTTTATTTACTGCTCTGAGCCCCTTTCCTCTCCTCTTAGTTTGTATCCCTTACTCTGTTTTTTTTAATACTTTTCAATCTTACTCTTGGCTTCTAGGCTAGGTGGCGCCAGCTACCGCACGCTCATAAAGGGTACAATTATTGGCATCGATCCAACCGTCCAGCATCCATGCATCCAGGCGTGACTATGAGACGATCTGTACACACTAGCACCAAGATGGCAGCGTCCAGAGCTCGTAGGTACTTGCAAACGTCTATAAGTGGGCTGTTTCCGTTTCGCCTGAACCTGAGCAGAGCGAAGGCTAAACGACACGTCTACGAGATACGTGGAAACTATTATGTACTTCATTTAAATTATTTATTTTGGTTTACGCCATTACTTTATTCGGCCGTTGTCGCCTCGTTTTTGCCGTCTTTTGTTTAAACAAAACGAAAAAACGTAAAAGAAAAAAAATTCGTATTCTTTTTTTTTAGGTTTATCAAGGGACGGGGAAGTTGGGTGCGTTTTGTGTGAGGTTTAGCGGGAATATTCTTGTTATGAATGGGGTTCGTCAATTGCAGCGTGCTTTAATGGCACTTTTTCTGTTTTAAATTGGTCCATCTGCTTGGTGTGTTTGGTCCGCGTGCTATGAGGAAGAACTACTCGGTTTTCTGACAAAAGAACTGGCGCAGAAATCGCCTGGGCCGCGGCTCTGGGTAACATATAATGTGTTTAGGGCGTGCTTCCGAAACCGGGCATGGAAAACTGGCCGCTCTCTGGGGACGTATTTGCAATGGCCTTGCATTTGCTGCGGCATTAAATTTACTTTTTTACAGCTTTGCATTTGTTGTGGCCTTGCCACTTTTACGAAACGTTCGGTTGTTGGAGCCCTAAAATATATACGATTCGAAAGAAAGTGTCGGTACTTCTTCTGGTAGGTTTGTTTCGGTTTAAATTTTACTAATCTTAATGATGGATACTTTAGGAATACACCGAATGTTCACGCCGTGTTTCAAACAACCGTTTTAATGGTTGTATGCACTTCAACGGCCAGATTTGTTTACATAAAAACAAATAGTTTCGTTGTGATTTTTTTCCTCTTCTAATCAAGGACTGCTAGTAACTATCACAACGCCCCCTGCACGTGGAGAAGGCAGCAATTCCTGTCAAAATTGTAATAGGCTTATTCCAAAACTCTAAGCGCCTCATCCCGGCGTATATAGTGCCACGTTATGCATTGTGGGAATCAGTGGGAAGCAAAATACACACGCGCTCGGCTCCTGGCCCACAGGTTCCCAGAATGCAACGCGCGCCGTGAGGGACTTAATGGAAGTATAGTGTATTGATTAGGTTGAAAATAGTTTCCGCCATATACTGCTGGGCGTCTCTGGAAGGTTGTCTAGATGTACACAGTGCACACATGCTTTCAAAGCACCCTAGCGACGCAATAACAGTGCGATTCCTACGCCGCTGGTTCGACCGCCCTTTTACCCAATATGGAGCTCTAACAACACATCTTGAACGTCACGCGACGTCACTTATACATGTTGTCGCCGACGTCACAAGCAAGCTAGAGTGGCGTCGAAGAACAGACGACCGCGTGTATTCTGTCACTATAGAACATTCCTACTCCGCAGCTGATATAGAAAGATGAGAGTGACGGCTACGCCGCAGGATCCGATGCTACTGCAGGATATGAAATCACCGATACTCTTATCACAATGTGGTCTTACAGCACAGGAAATTACATTTCGAAAATACCAGGAACTCTTTGAAGAAAGCGAGAAGCGTGTCGAAGTACTCTAAGCCGACTTCTCATGTGGTGGCAAACAACTCTAGCGTGTTGATCGTGAATGCAGAGACTATGTAATGGGCAGAACTGAGAATAAGGTGCTGAGGATGTTGTAGGGTGTGTGTGTGTCAGGTGGGGAGGGGTGGATTTAGAAGAAGTGAAAGCAAGTACTTTAGTAGAAGAGTACATCTCACACCGCGAAAATTAAATGGCCTTAGCACGCACAAGTTTTGCGTTGTTCGAACGGCTGGCTGCGCCGCAGCCTGGGGGTTTTCCCACTTTGAATTGGGGGATAGCTACCGCCATCTATCGTCGTGGGCTTCCCGAGCGCCAGTCGAGACGGTTGCCTCGGCTGTCTCGGCGAACCCAGTATCTCGGTGCGTCGGCGGTAACCTTCTCCGTCGGCGCCGCACGACTGCGCGCGGACACCGCGATGGGCATGCACTCTCGGACGCTGGAAGTCTCCTCTGCTATACTTCGTTTCAGCTTGGGTCCAGACGCAGCCGATGCTACAAGCGCGAGCTCCGGGCTTTCAGTGCACCCTGCCAAGCACGCGCGCTTGTGCAGTGCAAGAACTGTTCAGGGCCACATGCTCGCGCTCATAGCATCGGCTGCGTCTGGACCCAAGCTGAAACGGAAGTATAGGGAGTATTTGACGCTGTAAGCGCGCAGTCTAATGCTAATGAGCGGAGTGGAGTGTATTCTTCCTCGTAAAGTATTTCACGAAAGGTTCGATGTGCAGGCGCAAGCATTCACGATTAAAATGAGCAAGCGTCCGTTAAGCCGACATAGCTGTGAAGTAATTATGTCTGCCAAAAGTTGAGGTTCTATGAAATTTTATTTTCGGCGGAAAATGGAACCTGAGTACTTCCTGCTCTCTACGAAAGCGGTATCTAATCATGTTTTGAAGTAAAAATGCAATTACATTACACTATGCACAAGTTTCTTTGACGTTCTGTCCGTCTTTAGCTGTAGGTAATATATCTCAACTTTTACGTCCATATGACTACACAGTGCGATTCGAAAATAGCGTTGCTGAGTTCGATCAGCTCTGATATTTCAATTATTCACCTGCCTGCTGTTTTGTACGCGCTCTATTAATACTTATCTAAAGTACACCGCCTATACCTGATGAATGTGCAACTCGGGTGAGCCTGCATACTGCAGGCTCAAACACTTGCATCGTTTGGAGCCGTGGCTCCCAAACGATGACGCGTTTGAGAGCCATCTGCGCGTGATCGTGATCTCGCGTGATCCAACGTGATCTCGGGAAGTCACGGATCCTGAATAAATTAAAAAGAAGTCTTATATTTAAGCTGTTTACCTACTTGCTTGTTTTTTTGTGTACGTCCTCTACTTATATTCATCGTCTGAACTATTCCATCTACGCGTGCCGAAAACGATCGCTCGCATCATCGTTATAAACGCGCACCACTTGCATGTAATTAAATAACGTCTACCTAAGCGCACTTACATATGTCGCATACACGCGCACGTTTAATGAATGTGAAACTTCGTGTCACATTTAGCTAGAGATCAATTTTTTTTGTCTATGCTCCCGAACGTTATGCTGGGCGTACTAAGGCCGATCATCCGTAAAAACGAAAGCTACGTTCTAATCTAGATTGATACAAGGTGCTCG
This sequence comes from Ixodes ricinus, assembly GCA_037355805.1. Lineage (NCBI taxonomy): Eukaryota > Metazoa > Arthropoda > Arachnida > Ixodida > Ixodidae > Ixodes > Ixodes ricinus. Next base: position 9,475 of record JAZHYW010028579.1, on the reverse strand, counting down.
GTTTTTACTGTAGTCCGTTTTCTTGCGAGGTTTTACAGCAGTCGCCTCCAAACTGCTGAAGCGGTTTTTCCACGCTCTTGATCGCTCTGCTATACGTCGCGGTCGGCGAGTCCGTTCACCAGGTTAGTACATGTCGTAGTCCGCAGTCTTTCAGAGGCCGAGCTCCTACCAAGGAGGTCCTCAAAATATGCGCTCCTATATAGTAACTCGCTGCTTATGAGCAACCATACTTGCCCCAAGAGGAGTTATGAGTACCGAAGATGCGTAGAAACACATTTTTTTTAAAGGTTAACGCATCTGCTTGTGCGTTGTCGTGACGTCATGCTTTATGAGTAGGTATGACGTCCGAAACTGGAGTTGCTATTTGAACTCGGTTACGGTCAATGTGAGTTCTGTCTTATGGTGAATAGAAGTACGGATCCATTAAGTCGACGTGTTTGGTAGTGCTCATTTCCCGAATGTTTGGATCGCCGACTTTTTTGTTTTATACGGGAGCGCTCAGCGAAACAATTTTCGATTTCATAATTGCCTCGAAACTTGGGCGATGGGTCAAGCAGGCACCTGTCTTTGTATCCAGTCGCATTGAATGTAGCCATTCCCTGGGTGGTAGTTACATTTTATAGGACCGCGCGGTTGAACGCCGATTTTAGACTGTTATTTCTAGCCTATAGTCACACCCGGTTATTGTAACTACTCGCTTTAAAGTTACAACTGTAAACAACGCAAACAAAAAAAAATCGAGAAAGGTGTAGACGGAACTGACGCTCTTCCCGTCTACACTTTAGAGGTCGAAGGGAAACGGAAATGACTGTGGTTTTTCCTTACAGGTGACCTAATCTCTCGAGACACTGGACGACCAGGATGAAAGGCTTATGCGATGTTAAACAACGTCGTAGCTCTCACAACTACATAAAACGGCACCGAAAATTTGCGTGTTGCAAGATATTATTTTTATTGCACGCGACTTTGACTGGGCTAGGTAACTGAAATTAATTAATAGCCGATATTAAAGAAGGAAAAGAAAATATACGAGCGGTCACTAAAAGGGATAGGTCGATTGCTGTAAGGGCTCTTTGCGGCTTGCGAAATATTCTACTTTTCGGAAACTTAGGACAGTTTATGTCCCGTCTGGCAGATCATATTGCTACATGGTCGTAACGTGATACTCTAAGCTTACTCGCTTCAAAGGCGCATCGATCAAAACGTTTGAGTTGAAGCAGTCGCGAAACACGGGTTTATTTTCATATATTTAACCGCCTCTAACGGCCCGTCCAATTGAAAGTGTACAGAAGAAAAAAAAAAACAAAAACGAAGAAACAAAAAATACGAAGTTTGGCTGCCAAACTTTCGCGAAACCACGGAAAATCTCGCAAAGCGTAGAAGAACTTGCATCTTCGGTTGATTCGGTGAAATAGCTCCCGGGAGGTTGTAGCATATATGCGGGCTTTGGATCTTAGAGGGCAGCGTGCTTTGGCCTCGGGTTTTACGTTGGGTTGTGCTCGTGGTTGCCGAAAACCGGTAGCTTCAGTTTGCGAGCCTTCGATTTCGAAATATCTACGCGCTTACCGCACATCACGGAACGCCAATGTCCCATATACGTTCGCAACCAGATAACCTAAAAATAATAGCCGGTATCTTTTTTTTTTGCGTTTAGTTTCGCAAGCATAGTGTTTTTGTTCGAGTCAACGTATACCCTTTTGAATTATGCTTGGTGTGGGTGAGATTAAAAAAAGAAGAAAAAAAAAATACTTTTATGCAAAAAAAAAAAAAGAACGGTCTAGAATTCAGATGAAAACAAAAGTACATCAACCATTTACTTCGGAATTGAGACTTCGTAAAATTTAACAAAAAATTTCCCGTTAAACGCAGGTTTCTTTTTTCTTTTCTTTATACAGATGAAATTCGAACGCCGTCAGACGTTCTAGTAATACACAGCTTTGGAACTGCTCGTAGAAAATGCGTTCGTCTTGGAGAATTGCGTTATAGCAAGTTTTAGGCTTTGCGTCTACAGTAAAACCTTAAGCGAGCAGTTTTCTGTCCAAAAATGAGTGTTCCATAAGAGCTATACGGATGATTCCCGTACACTCAACCGCACGGATTGGGCGTTCGCCTTTGCGTGTATATTCAGTGCCGCACTTTGACTGTACACACTTGATCGAGTCAAGGTTACGGCTGTTAGATTGGTCTTGGTTTGATACGGTAGACAGTGCCTTTGGATTGACTGTGTACCAGGGGTGCCGCGTAAATAGTTCAACCTCCTTGTGGTCGCCACTGTCACACTAACGGTCTAGCTTCTCTAGGCGAACGGACAGCTAGCGGTGCTAGCCGGCATTCCAGAAATAGTTGTTTCTACTTCGTGGAGAGATGGGACCATAACCAGAGAATGGCTACAATCATTGAGACACTGCCTCTGGTAAATGTACCACGTCTCTTTCTTTTGGACTTATGTCAAGGATGCAGGACGCTTGACGGTTAACCGGTTTGTTTTTATGAAAGCTCTGTACGTTTCGCTTAAAACCAACTTCAAGTTGTTAAGTAAAAGAAAAAAGATGTTTTTTTTTGTAGGTTAAAATTTTTACAGCGTATTATTCGAACAGATGTAGTTGATTCAGTCGCCAAAAGATGGTGCTTGTGTGTTTTTTTTTCTTCTTCCAGCGTGATCTATTTCCACGCGTCGAATGGACCAATACTACTTTAGTGCGGATTACGTCCACCGGAAGATGGAGTGCTCCCAATGTTTCACCCAGCGATCTGGGTCGCTCCTGAAGCGCCCCTGTAGGCCCACCCGAACGTGGAATATGACTCCGCCGCCACCGGAGGCTGCGCAAGATTCAGCCCCAAGCACCATTTCGTGTGACTTTTCGTCCTTACGCTACATTCGAATGGTCGCTTGAAAGTGCCCTGGAGCGCTCTTCGTCTTCGTACATATATTTTTGGAAGCGCGACCTACTTTGACGGTTCAATTGGGACATTCGTAGCCCTTTGCGCCAATCTAATAATCAATCAACTTTATAAGGTTATACACGGAGACCCATGAACAACTTCAGAATAAAGCGCGTAGTCACCGGTGATTAACGACCATGAAACGAGGAAACGTAAACCGTGACTCGCATATTCGGCTGCGTTTCCTTCTTTTGTGGTTGGATTAATTTGTCTCGAAGTTATTAGCGATTCCAGGACTTGGAGTAATGGAGTCGTTAATGCACATGACTACATTCTCACCTCTTAATACGTAGTCACCGACACCCTAAGAAACGCGGGTCTTGGCGAGTTCCGGACAATCTCATTGGCTCCAGTCCATCATGGGCAATGAGATCCTGGCCTTAAATAATAAGAATGCAGAAAGACCAATCAGGAAATAATAAGCGCGACAAGCCCAGCCCCGCGTTTTTGAAGCTTCCGGTGACAGTAACCGTTTGACTGTTCCGGCCTCGTTTATGACGGACGCTTATAGCTCTACAGAGTGCAGTCGTACTTCAACACATAGCTAAGAGATTTACAACGACATTCTTGTTGATACGTTCCTAGGTATATTCCGATAGTACACCACGTGACACAATTATCGCGAACACACCATCGACTTTTTTTTCCCCCGTGTGTTGCTCGTATACGGAGTAGTTACGAACACCATATTTTTACGTTCAAATTGTATTCGGGGCTTCTAACTGGAAAGGACATATAGCATTGGCTGTTGTTTCCGCTGCGCGAGTGCTTGCGCATTCGAGATGCGATCGAAAGCAAGAAATTTGTGCTTACAGCCGTCGTTATTGTAGTTTTTAACATGACATTTTAGCTATGTGAAGGCGAGAAACAAACACAGCAAAGACGGCGATGATTGATTGTTTGCGATAACTGTTGTCACGTTTTGTACAGTTTTCTGTTTACACAAATTTGCATGGCAGGCGCAAGGAAGCACTTGTCTTTTTTTTTATCGTGCTACATAGATATATAGACCATGGAGGTGTGCATAGTGACGGAGCTAGGACACACAAAGAAAAAGAAAAAGAAAAACGGAACATTAATCGTGCGTTTTACAAAGTCGTGGTGCAGACTTGTGCAGACATGTGTGCTGCCTTCTGGTAATGTGGTATGCATGAAACACAAGTATCCTCAGATTCATGGTGATGGTTTCGCTCATGATGATCGCTCTAAAACCGTGTGCGATACTGGGGCGGTTTGCGATAGTTAGACTATCTTCCCTTTGCAGCCATCATGCGACTGTGTATACACTGAATGACCGCCGCCAGTCTCGAATGACCACCTTTTTGATGTGGACGCCCATGTTAATATGGCCGCCAGTCTTTAAATGGCTTTCCTTTTGAAATAACCGCCAATCTTAAAATGACCCCCAGCCTTAAAAGGGACGCCCGCTTTACAATGGCGGCCAGTCTTAAGGCAGCCGCCTGTTTTACTATGGCCGCCAATCTCAGTGATGGACTATAGACCACATGCAAAAAGAAGCACCATCTAGTGTACTCATGATCAATTATCAAATTTCCTCTATATTGAGGGTTCCCGTGCCGATAGTTTCTCCGGAGAGGCAATGGTCCCGGAAATGTGGCAGTCGTAGAACTAAAATATGATAACCTGCTGCAAGTCCAGTACGAACCCCTCACAGAACGTCTTCGATAGAGACCGTTCACTGACATGGATGGCCCAGTTTACTGCTTAAGTCTTGCGGCCTCGTCGCTGACAATTCGTTTTCCAGAATTCCGTGCCCGTCTTTCTTTTCTTCGCTGAACCGAAACTAAACAGCGACCCGTTGAGTGCACAAATGAATTATCATAATATCACGAAAACCGAGTTGAATGCGGATGCGACTAATCCACAACTGGAAGATGTGAAGCAGAAAAAAACAACAATATGGCGGTTCCTAATGGCATGATGATGATAGCTGGCAAGAATTTTGCTTATGGCCTTGATGACAGTTTTATAACGGTATTACGTTTTAAGATTACAGCCAGTTTTAAAATGGCTTCCCGTCCTCAGTACTAGACTGGCCTCCAGTCTTAAAATGGCCGCCAGTGTTAGAATGGCGGCGCTCTGCGTCGGTACGCCTCCGGCGCCATCTGGCGGAGGGAACAGCGTGGGAAGAGCATGCGGTAGTGTGGTGAACGTGAGGCGGGCGGGCTCTCATAGAGCCGTGGACTGCGTGCTAGCCTGGTGCTCGATCTGCACCACCATGGACTTGATGTCCTCGGCACTCTTGTACCTCCGAGGCAGCGGGGCCACCAGTATCTGACTGCCGACGAAGACGGAGTTCTGGCGTACGCGGTGGAGTCGCGACGCGCCCGTGGCCGCGACGCCACCCACGTAGTAGTTGCTGGCCACCGACGACAGGCGGCGCAGCTCGCGCTCGACGGCGCCCGTGGTCTTGAGCAGGACCGGTGGGGGTCCGAGCGAAGAGGACGTGGAAAACTGCGGTTCTCGCTGGTACTGCGGCTGGTACGGCTCCAACATGCGGATCTTGCCCCACTTGTTGAAGAAGAGCAGGATGACGGCCACCCAGACCATGAGGACGAGCACCACGATCACGATCTCTTCGTCGCGGACCACAGGCCGGCTGGAGGAGGGCGCCGCTGCCGACAGCGAGCGGGTGGGGCCCGAGGCCGAGCCGCTGCCGGCGCTGCTGCTGTCATTGGCTGCGAGCGAAAGAAACACGGCACTGGTCGGCGATGCTAGCTCATTGACCTTGGTTCAGTGGACACCGTGGTCCCTTCAACCGTATCAGTGTCGCTGCCAGCGTATATAGTAGCCGAGACCGGTTATAACAAAGTCAACGGGAATCGGAAATCACTGCGCTATATCCGCTATTTCGTTATAACCGACTTCGGTTATAACGAAGTGCAACAGGGAATGGGAAATTGTGATCGTTTCGCTGTAGCCGCTATTTCGTTATAACCGACTTCATTATAACCGGTCTCGAGAGTACTACGAAGCAGGTTGCATGATGGAAATAAAAGCTGCCGCGTTGTAACGACCTGCAAACTGAGATTCACTATATGCGCCCGGTCTAAAAACTGTATTTTGTCTATGTTTAGACAGAGGGGAGTAGTCATCCTCAATGGGGGTATGCTGTGTCCGCTGTAGATGAGAAATATACGCTCGTGCTTTAACTACGGCCGGGATCCGGTGAGTGAGCCCAAGACGTGCGTCGCACTGCAGTGAATAAATTGCACTTCTACGCGGAGGCGCTTCTCAAACATCCGTACACCAAACCTGATCCTGTAAGATGTGACAAAACTTTGGAGATGCTTTGCTCCAACCATGACAAGCACTGGGCGTCAGATTGCATTCCTCAGACCCGGCGTTTCAAAGATAATTGACGTCAAAAGACTTAAAATGATAGGGCCTACAATTTAAGCGTTACTGTGACTCGAAAACCAAACCGTGGCATATTTATTAATTCATCTTCATCAAACGCACCCTCATACGCCCGGGTTCGTTTGTTCCGCCGCGGATGTATGATAACTCCACAGAATCCATGTATGATAGAAACGAAGCCCAACACTCGGGACATGAATGGCATATATTTAATCATATTACACATCAGTTCATTGTAAGATATGCCTAGATTTCATAAAGTGCCATTATTACGTACCAAATATTTCCAACTGTCTGATGAAACTACGCCAAACAAACAAAGAAACAAGCTACCCAATGTAGCGACAAGGTATGGGGCAAATCGGAAAGTCTACGACGTTAAAACGTATGAAGCTGTGCCCCTCGTAAGAACCGAATTCCCTTAACCCCATTGTTTATTGTAAGTCTCAGTTACTCCAGAAAGTGTCTGTGCAAGTTTTGTGCCGAAGTATTGATCCATCCATCGTAAACAGCGATTGCGTCAGATATCACAAATTCCGGAAGGCACACGCGAAGCAGGACTTCTTTCAGGAGACCGTTACAATTACCGTAGCGTCTTCGCAGCGTTGGCACTTCCTATAAATGAATGTACACCGTTTGACATGCGACCGCGTAAACTGCAGAGAGCAGATGACGTGACTCCGTGATCACGTGATCTATTCTAGAATAGACCACGTGACCTGTTCCCTCACTTTCTTTTGATTCGTGTTACCCTTCCAACCAGGCATTCACTTGCTTCCTTGCTCGCAAATGTGCCGTCAGCAGGGCCACACCCGTTAGCAGAACCACTATGATAATGGCGGCCATCAGCTGCATGTTGGTTTCCGAAATGGTGAACTGCGCAGAGGTTCGAGTCTTGGCCACGCATGCGTCGACGTCAAACTCGGTCCCTTGCTCGCAGATGCAGTGGCCGCCGTAGCAGACTGTCCTTTCCGACACACAGACCGTGGACGCGTTGTCGCACTTCTCGCCCACAAAGACGAATCTGAGGCAGAGAGGCACATGTTACTGTAAAGTAACTAAATAGTGCAACTCGTTACTCGCTCAAAAAGTAACGAAGTACGCTATTCGTAACTAAGACGAAAAAGGAACCCGCTACTTGTAACGCGTTATGTACAAGTCTGACCTGATGCAGTGGTCCCTCTGTGCAGGTAAGGCTGGATACATCGGCACAGGCCTCTCCGGCATCCGCTATGCGTCCGCGCGGCTTCGCACTGCAAGTCGATGAAGCATTGTTCGTCCAAGTCGCGAGTCTCTAAGCAGAAATCAGTATAGTGTTCGTCGCGCGTGTAGCCCGGACGGCAGACGCACTCGACGCCACCGTCTGGTTTCTCCCGGCACGAGGACGTTTTGTTGTCGCAGATCTCGACTTGGTCGCAGGTCGCCGCGGACACTCCCCGCATAATGAAGAACGGCGATGCTTTGCTCATGTACTGTTCTTTCCCTTTTTCGTCAACGGCCCTGCACCGAACTGTTCCGTTGGATGGGACACTGGACTTCAGGTACAGGAGAGACATCTGAATACGGTGGTCTTCCTGACGGCTGATGGTGAAGGCTCGGTGTTCGGTACGGTGTACGAGTTCCGTAGCCACGGCGTCCACAACCCAGTCGAAAGACACTTGGGCTCCGTCGATCGCGGCGCACAGGAACTTGACGTGCTGCCCAACCTCAGCGACCGACTGCAGGCTCACCATGTGGAACGGAAGTGTTTCTGCGATTTCGCCTTCATACCAGCTTAGGAGAGGATTGTCGGTGCCAGTGGGATTCGGTAGGGTAGATAGCAAGATGGAGAAAAGAGCAATTGGGAGCCTTGACGGTCCTTCCGATAGCCTTAGGGAGACTCGAAGAGCTGCTGAGGTTGGCCTTGGCCTGATCTTGTGGCGGATTTGGAGGACTGCTTGGAAGGGCGACATAGGCGAGTTCGGTACTTCTCTGTAAGGACATGGAAGCGTCGCACGAGCACGGTGCCGACAACACATCTCTAGGTTGGCTGTGGCTTCGTTGTCGTCTCTTTCGTTTTCGTTGCGCGGTTATTAGCCGAACGGCGCAACTATAGAGCCACTGAATGAGTTAGGGCTGGTTCACACAGCACCCGTTTTCTTACGTTTTCTTACGTTACGTATAACTATGTCACCGAAAAATTCGTGTCTCAAATGTCGCGTGCCGGGCAATCTCCGTGAACTGGAAGCCACGCTTGATATGAAGCGCATATGTCCCAGTGACTTGTGCGTAAGCTTTCGTAACGTAATGTAACGTAAGAAAACGGGGCTGTGTGAACCGGACTTTGCGCTTAGAGTATCGATCGGCACTCTGTTCCCCGATATTGTTGTGGACGCCGCCATCTTCGTGCTTGTGCAGAGTAGACGCAACTGCCGATCGTCAGCGATCCAAAGTGCGACTTCCTCAGCATTGGAATCGGCGGTATAAGCTCATGTAATAGCGCTTTGCCTCGCTCGCGAACAGTTTCAAAATTTGTTGAGGAGGGAAACGCGTTTCCTGTGATTACAGATAAAGCTTCAGATGACTGGCACCCATGATTTTAAACCACAAGATTGTGCGACGGGAGTTCCTCAGCTCGGAGCAGGTGAGGCGAAAGCTCACTCTGCAGAATCCAGGGATCATGGGCTTCATCCCCAGCCCTGCCCATTTCGATCTGGCTGAGCACCGTTCCGGCGTGTCACTATATACTGCGCGATGCACGCTAAATACCCCAGGCCCGTAGTTCGTACACTGCACTGGCTAAATTTCCCATCTACAGCGTGTTGCAATGTCGCCACACTCTGGCAGACTAACCTCATGCTCTGTCTAAACAACTAAGACACTTGCATTTTTTTTTGTTTTTTTTTTGTTTGTTTTACTATTGACCTGTTTTGAACGCATTCAACGCCAAGGCACCTGCAGGACGTCCCTCAAACAGCGTTCTAATCTAAAAAAAAAATAATTGGGGTGTGTGTATGTTTATACAGCCTAGAACTTAGTCTGCCTCAGCGGGAGACTTGTCTCCCGGCTGTAGACGAAAAATTTAGCCAGTGCAGTACAACCGCTAGCCTAGAGTCTTTAACGTGCATCACGTAGTGATACGACGGCGCGCCGGTACGATGCTCGCAGATCG
>JAZHYW010028578.1:0-61814 GCA_037355805.1 Ixodes ricinus | reverse complement strand
TCTTCGCTGTTGTCCTCCCTCGTTCACCTTCCGGCACATGTAGTATGTCTTATTGGATGCAGAGCATATCACCTACGCCCTGTCGGCCAGCAATCCTTTTTAGTCGATGGGTGAGCTCGTGGATATAAGGAGCGACCACATAAGGTGTCCGAGGCTTCATTGTTGTTATTGTTCCATCTCCTTCAGGTTGGCGCTTGATCTTTGCACATATGTTTTCACAAATCGAAACAAGAAGTGTCCTAGGGTAGCCAGCATCTTGGAACCTGGAGATTTGTGTCGCGAAACTCCGCCGCACCTGATGCCCACATGACCTCCTGAGGGCGGAATTGAGTGATGTGGTCGCAACTGCTCTTCTTCAATTTTTTGTATGTTCGGAGCTAAAAGCAAAAACCCTTTGCAGGATCTTGCCTGATATCTCCAGCATACATGTCTTTTCCTAAACTCTATGCAGAGATCCAGGAATGTTGTGCAGTTGTTAACGGGGAGTTCATGGGTTCGTAGCTTTGATCGAAACACGTCATGACTGCTTTTTTACATCCGTTGGTTGCTTCGTTTACCTGAGTGTTGCACAATATTAGAAAATCATCCTCATACCTAAAAATGGCCTCTACCGGGGGTCTTGCAAATTGTCTTGGATTAACAGAGCCGCATGCTGCAAGGAGAGATCACAGAGGTAGGGGTAGCTACCGGCGGTTTCTATGCAGATACCACTTCCTCGGTACGTACCGCTTATTTTGATGTACTACTGCCGTCGCGTTTATATAGATGCCTAGAGAAGCCTCCAAGAAGCTATCTAATTTGATGCCGGGCGCGTTTTTGAAATGATGCAGTGACCCGCTTCTCGATGGTAAGCTCTTCGGAATCATCATTAGGCTTGCATGTGGGATTGAATAGTACAAATCTTCAGTGTCGATTCAAAACCCAGAAGTAATGTGACACCCTTTCTCTTTGACGAAAGCAATCACACTGTCAGAGTTGAAGATCTTGAATGGGTCCTGCTGGCTGAACATTGGACAGATGCTTAGCCAAGAAAGCACGACAGATGGGCTTGCCAGGTGTTTCTTTCTGATACGAAGGCGCAAAAAGGCACATTCCTTCTCTTGTGCGTGCTTTGGCTGAAAAGGCGCACAGATAACTGGCTTCCTTCTTGTCCCTTTTATCTTTATGGCGAGAGCGGTAAGAAGGTTAGTGTTCAGTAGTTTTAGGTATGTGGATGATTTTCCAATCTTGTAGCAGCATGAAGCAACACACGGACGTAAAGAAGCAGTCGCGACGTGTTTCGATCAAAGCTTCGCCGATCTTACCTTCACCAATGAGCTCCCCGTTAACAACTGCTACCTCGCATTCCTGGATCTCTCCTTGAAGTTTGGAAAGACATGTGTGCACTGGATATATCAAAGGCAAAGATCCTGCAAAGGGATTTCTTCCTTTTTAGCTGCCGGAACATACAAAAACTGTAAGAATAGCAGTTGCGACCACAACGCTCAATTCCGCCCTTAAGGAGGTCGAAGTGTCAAGACATCGAGGTGCGGCGGAGTTTTGCGACGCAAATCTCCGAGGCTCCAAGATGCTGGCCTACCCTAGGACAGTTCTTGTTTCGATTTGTGAAAACATATGTGCAAAGATCATAGCTCCAACCTGGAGGAGAGACTCGCAACAATAACGAACAAAGAGGCCTCGAACACTACTTATCTCACGTAGCACGACTCGCCGGTTTGGGAATGGGGCGGTACCGGACGGCCGGCAAGACCCTACTGGGCCGACGCTGGAACACGCCTCACGGGGTGACAACGGGCCAGTGAGATTGCCAGCCACTGCCCAGTGACGGGGACTGACTGGGCCACCCGGCACAGGGCGTCCCAGTGAGTTCCCGGGATGCTGCCGGCACAAATCCCTTCAGCGTAGTATTAAATTTCACTGCAATATCTCAGAAAACATTACGAGATAAGAAATAACAAATATAGAGTGAAAAAGTCAAATACTCCAAGTTTGTGAACTTCTAAGTGCTGCAGTGTTGACTGAGCTTCTCTTTGTATGTCATATTTGTGGAAAACAAAATAAGAACGGAGTATCTTGGCATACTGCCCAATTCTAACTTGCACCAGCTAATTTTGCATCCTCGCTTTATATTGCTCAGAAGGCTCATAAGATTGTAAAGTCAAGGTGCCTAGATATGTGGCCCAACATTGCACACACGATATTCAGAAAACAAAAATTTAATTTTTTGTTGTCAAGAACAAAAGGGGATAGTAGCATCTTTTATCGAGCTTGCATCGCCTTATTATCTGCTGTCAAACAATGAATGTCCGTGGGGCCACTCAACCCCAGCAAAATAATATTTACATTCAATCCAGGCCACTAAAATAGAGGGCAGAGCTGTTTCAGGAGGCGTGGATAACTGTACTTGGCGATATCAAACCACCCTTGTGGGTTTATTTAAAAGCTTTGTTTAAAGACCAACAAAATAGGCTCAGACTCAATAACTCAAGATCCATGTTCTCAGCAAATGTGTCGCTTGTTCGTCCTGCTTTCATTAGGATATACACTAACAAAGTATGTATTGGCTCGGACGAAATTTAACATTGCAACTATTATGATCCAGCCTCCATATAATATTACGTATATCAATGTTCTTTCTGATTACCATAGTGTATCACAGCGTCTAAAAATATTTGCGAATGTTGATGTAATCTGATCAACGAAGTCACATTTTTCTATTTTTGCGAGAACTTTTATTGTTTATTGCTTGTTATACTACAGGTTGTGGGGTTAATTTTTTATTTGACGTGACCAGCTGGACACCTAGTTCATAGACTGGATTGCGAAGACTAATTGACGACATACAATTTCTCAGTCCGTTTGTGCTTATTTTGATCGCGTCCACGCATTCTCCTAGAATGCAAGCCTGTAAGAAATGTCCAAGCATTCGTGTTACTTATAATACACCGCGAGGTTATGTCGGACATTAACCACGCTCACTACTAGCACGCATACAAAAAGTATATTCGTTAAATTTAATGTTTTATGATTTACGCCTTCTTTAATAATAAAATAATGCCGAGCCAACGTTTGTTGATATATAATCATTTGCAATTAAAAAATATGTCTAGATGTACTAATACCAAAATGTAAACGCGCATACATTCAGTCGCAAAACAAATAAATAATACATATTTTATATTAGTTGATCAATTCTGTACATTCCTGCAAGCAATCCATGCATGTAAATAAAAAAATGACTCGCCGAACACTGTAATAATCATAATTAAGAGACAGAATATTACAGTCCGTTTTCGATATCCACGCACAAATATTATTCAACAGGATAGTTATTTGTCTTCTCCTATTCATACCCGCTCTTGTTGCATTCTTTTATGTTAAACGCATGGAGAATTCGGAATGCCTTCTAGAGCTTGCAGTAACAAGGAGTTTGTTCAAGAGTTTTTTTTTTCGAAAAACTTGAAAACTGTCACAACTAAAAAAAAAAACACGAATAAGCGCTTTGCCTAGAGTAATCCTAGCATCTACTTGACTTCATGAGCGGACAACAAAACTTGGTTGTGCGTTGCTTTCGAATATCTGTGAAGCGTGTTTTTTTTTTTTTTTGTGGCCCGTTTGTTAAATTACATGGTATATAAATATGCTTATCCACTTCCGGAGGAATGGAAAAAAATGAGATTTAGTTTTAAAGCAATTTTTTTTTTAAATATATGAACGTCGTTCTACAGAATACATATTTACATAGAGGCACGTAAAAGTATTTAGTTAGAAAGTTAGAAGAGGAAGTCGCCTGTATAAATTCACCAAAATTAGGTTTAAGAAACAAGTAATTATTTTTGGCGGAACATCGAAACTCAGTATAGTAAACGTATGTTTACGATGTTATAATCTCTTGCAGGGGTACCCATACTTTCTGCCCTTGAGAAACCCCCGTCTTTCTCAACGATTAGCCGAGAAACCTCGGTCTCGGCACTGCTCACTAAAACGGTACACAAGCCTACGAACCATGAACCATATGGGTATAGGGGACCATAAGGTGTATTTGATTTATAGTGAGACGTCAATGGGTGGCTCAAACGTGCTAAGAAGGGCTTAAAACGCTTACTTCAGGAATGGGACTGCTCAAAACATATGGGACAACGGAGAACCCATAAAAGGTAATTTGAGAGCCCCTATGTTCTTAGGAACTCAGTTAAATATTATTTGAACTATAACATAATGCCCAAAAATCAATAAAGGAATAAAAACACTTAGGGACGAGCAAAGACAACACAGTTGTTTCAAGTAGCAACGAACATTCACTGATGTCCCCTTCAATGCGTACACTCTCCCTTCCTACTTTTGAAACTGAAGAAGAATGTGCATGAAAAATACACCCGAAAAGGAAGAAAACTCCGAAATAAAGGAATAAAAAACAAGAAATTAAAATGGAAGAAAGGAGAGAAAAAAAAGTTAAAAGGAAAACCATTGACTAATTCAGTTCCGGCTTCAGCAGGTTGAACCTGAAGTAGTTGAAGCAGGGCCTTGCCTAAACACTCCCCTAACAGAGCACATGTTCGAGGTTTCCCTGCCTCAGGCGAATCATTTCATCAAAATGTGGTGCATAAACGCCTTTGGATAAATTGTGCAACCCGTTTCCAGGACACCAGCATAATTGCGAAGCACAAGAACAAGCTCGGTCGAGAGATTGATGAAGTTTACAGGATAGTTGGTGACGAAAATCACATCGCTGCTTCTCCTCTTGGGCTGTCCAAGGTTGAGCTCAACTACCTGAATCCAGAACTGAATTAGTCAATGGACTCAGCTACCTGAAGCCAGAACTAAATTAGTCATTAATTTTTCTTTTTGTTTTCTTTTCTCTTTTTTCTGCTTCACTTTTTTTCTTTCGTCACCTTTCTTGTTCTGTTAATTTTTATTTTTCCATACGTTTATTTTGGTATTTTCCTCCTTTTCCGGGTTTTTCTTTTTTATCTTCTTCAGTTTAAGGAGTTAGGTGTGAGAGTGTGCACCTCGAAGGAGACATCAGTAAATGTTCATTTTTTGTTCAGAGCTTGCGCTGACTGTCCTTGTCTCCCTCAGTGTACTTTTATTCTTTCATTTATTCTTGTATTTTCACCAACCCGCTCTATTTTTCTTGTTTAGAATGCCCATAACTAAAGTAAAGCTTCACTCACCTTTTTATTTCCGCAGCGTGTACCGTCGACTACACTGAGTGTCCAATAGTTTTTGTTTCCGGTGCATTTTACCCGGCAGTCTTTGACGCCGTATGTCTGCGAGGAATTTAAGCAGAATATATGTAATTAGGCACTGTGCAAGTTTTGAATTTTTTATAATGAAAACGCATGAATAACTAATGAAACTGTTATTCACATTTTGATTGCATTTCACGAAAATAATGCATTATGAAAGGGAGTCTAGATGTAGAGCAAAACTAAAAGGGGAGAAAATTTAAGGGAGGTGTCTGTCTCTTTATATATGTCTCAGCAAGTGCACTAGTAAACAACTAAAACACACACTACCTAGGAACCATGTTTTGTGAAAATCGCTGCACACGGACAGAAGGGAACATGTTAAGCCGTCTAATTCGTGAGGCAACATGACAATCTTGATTTCAGTCAAAATCTCTGGGGCGTTTGATTCTGTGTGTTAATACCTGCCCGGGAAGCGGTGTTATAATGTCAGACTAGCTTAATTATTATATATTTCTGCTAACCCTTTATCCACACGCTGCAGTGCTGCCACTGTCTACAGAATGACGGATGGAGAGACGCGTCATTTCTCGCAAATCTCGTCTACACGCACACAGGGCGGTGGCACCATGTGTGGATATTCGCGCGCTTGCCTATTAATGGACGTTGTTCCGTAGGACTGCATAATAGTGTATACATGTGTATCATTTTCTCGAACTTCATTACATTGTGTCTGCGTACTTTGCTATGAAATGAAGTGTCCCATTTTCTGAACTTCTGCTTTCAGATGACGTCAAGGTTTCAAGATAATACTTGTTGGATAGCATGTGCAATGTGGTGTTCAAGCCATTTCACTACCTTGTCTTATGTGCATGCCTTTCTCGTACATATACACCTCTCTGGCAATAGTTGCTCATTGTCGTCATCCTACCTGGGAAGCTTAGACGAGCGTTTTATTGTTGTTGTCGTGTATCGTTCTCTGAGGCATTTGAATTCCGGACGGCTGAAAAGAAAACATATTTTTTTGCATAAAAATGAAAGCCGTTTACAACTCCCTGTAACGCTGAATTAGAGTGCAGCTCTCGAGGAGGAAGAGGGAAGGGTATTGGGGGAGGGATATACCTCTCCTCCCTCCTCCTCCCCTTCTCATCCTGCCTGCTACTCCTCCTCCGAGAAGTGTCATCGTCGGCGTAACCGTGAGGTCACGTGACCCTGGTGGCCTCACGGAGGTCACGTGACCTCCAGGGGGTCACGTGACCTCGGTTACGCCGACGGTGACGCTGCTCAGGCCGGAAACGGGTGCGTAAGAGCCGCGCTCTAAAAATACAAAGGTAGATAGTTATCTACCTCTTAACATAACTAACTGAACTTGGGCATAAACACAGCACAAGTTAAACGAGGCAACAACGAAATATTTAAATGGCAATTTTGGAGAACTTTAGAAAGCATATTTGATAATTATCTTTTTTATGGTTTAGTCAGAAGAAAGGCTGCCCTATCTAGTTTGTTCTTGTCTTATCGGATTTATGTTGCTGCTACCCGCCTTAGATAATGAAACAGCGCACTAGTTAAACATAATGTAGACATTTCGATAATGTTGTCGCTGCGCGCCGTGTCGCACAAGCGCCCTGTGCATACTCTGTCCCGTCCTCGTACCTTTGGACCATGTAGTATCTGGACTGTCATTTACCGCCGGTGATGGTAAAATTAACAATATAGCAACCTGAGTTTATAATATTGAAACACGTTTTTTTTTAAATCTGGTTTAACCTCTAATTGTGTTCGTTTAGTATACTTAGATTTCACGGTTAAGAACACAAGTGCACAACAATTTCCTTTATATATAATTTATACTAATATTAATCATATCTGTAAGATTTCAAGATGGTTTATTATTTCATCAAATTTATTAGGTTCAAAACGTTTCGTAGGTGTCTTACATAATTCACTACAAAGTATTGAAATTAGCCTCGGTGGTTTTATTGAATAAATACAAGTTTGTTGTTTTCTACGGTCATATAGGGTACTGATAACTATAAACAAAGTTTGCACAATAAAAGTGAGCAGTTATCGATAACAGCTAACTAACTGCCCCATCGGCCCTGCTTCAGGCATTAATAGAGTTTGTTACTGTGAACAACTCAAGCGCATGTTGCGTTATATGACATTTTGTAAAACAGAAAATGTAAAGGGAAAAATTTTGTACTCCATACACAGGATGTTTCACGTAAGAGTGAGAGTATTAAAAAAAGGGAACTTGAAATGAAGACACGATTCTTTAAGGATTGTGTAGTCCATGGCGGTGGACTGTGAGAAGCAAGTGTAAACTGATTATGCGATATTTATTGAACCCAGAAAATCTCATTAACTTTGTATTAGCCATTTGTTTTAACTAGCACGCTTCGAGTATAGATTTGAAGCCCATCGTTTACTGTGGCTAAAGCAGTTAAAAGATTCTAAAAAAAATTATTCTACTTCGAGTTATTGCGTGCCGAATTTTTGCAATCACGGCAGCGGGAAATCGAAACTAACTCAGAAAAAACTGCGCCAGGAGTGGGAACAGTTTCACTGCCGAAGAAGCGTCAGAATGTGACGCGTGGTCAGTGGAGCACCAACTTGTTTTTGAGTGGGAGGGCAAACCGGAACCCCCCCCCTTCCCCTTAGGGCCGGGCCCTTGGTATCCCATGAACGCCGCCAGCCAGTGTTTGCCGCGCCCTGTGGCGGCTGTTTCAAGGGGGGAGGGGGGGGCAAAACAAATGTTTTGCCCCTTCACTCTGAGAACTGGGGGGGGACAAGTGCCCCCCCTGCCCCCCCCCCCCCCCCCCCCACCCCCTGGTTGGTACGCCCATGCGTGTGGTGACTCGCAAGTTGCTTTAACACGCGACCGAAAGCTTAATTTGAAATCGGCTCGCAGCCTGCTCCAGCGAGTCTTTTGGGGATTGGACAAACGCTTATCGAAATCTCAGAGACATCTGTCGGATTGGTGTAAAAATGATAAAAGGTAACCAGAAGCGTCTGTTATCGCACGCGATGACTTGCGATTATGAATCAACTTCAGGGAACTGGCCGCGAGCCGGTTTTGGATTGGACCGAAGCTTTTGTTTCTTCGTTCACGGCAACTCTCACGTCACAACACGTCACACTCTGACGCCTCTTCGGCAGCAAAACTGTTCCCGTTTCTGGCTCGTCTTTCTCATATAGTTTAGATTTCTCGCTTCAGTGATCAGCAAATTGGCACGCATAGCTCCAAGTGAATGTTTTTTCTCAACTCTTTGAACTTATTTTGCTTTTGTAAACGACGGCTTTTGTAAACAACGGGCTTTTGAACGCATGATTGGTGTTGATTGAAACATGCCACCTAAAAAAAGGCTGAAAGGTAATTAGTGATAATGTAACAACTACTTATGCAATGATCACTTTGCGCTTGCGTGCTTACGTCTGTTGTCGTGAACAACGTTACCCCGCAGGAACCGTGTCTTCATTTCGGGTTCCTTTTTTAATAAGCCCCGTCACTCTTACATGAAATACCCTGTACATAACGCGTACTAAGCAAAACTGGAAGAAAAAAAAGATACGGTATTTTTTGCCCTAAAATAATGGTTCAATGCTTACTTGTAGAGGTTCCTGACTTCTCTCTGGCAGCAATACGAGAACTGATACTGGCGCTCGTCTTGCATCTTGTAACTCATGATGTATCCGTCATTCCATGGGCAGTCCGCAGATCCGATGTGCCCTTTCACCCAATCACCGGGACCATCTCCGTCATGTTGACAACCCAAACTGCGAGAGATGCAATCACATTACAAACATCAAGTTCTGCACGCTAACGGTCGATTGTGTTGGAACAGGAGGTCACGGAACAAACAACTGAGCGAGAAAGTTCAAGGTGAATAAGTAATTTTAAAATGTAGATTATCATATTGTTTTTAAACTTTCGTTTCTTAAGGTCACAATTTCAAAGCATGCGATCAGTACATCAACGAGATAAGGATGATGTACATGTGTGCGGACCTAAGTCTGCGTTGATTATGGCACTTTTACTCGTGGATACTTTTATGTCGTGCAAATGCTCTATGTCTGCTTTAAAATTCTTTTTATCTTTGTACGGAGCCACTCAGCGAGAATCTATTTTGTGTGCGTATAGCACATCGAGCCTGTAGGATGTTCCACGCCTTGTTTTTCATTTAAATCCCACGATTTAACTTTGAACGTAGGGATGACAGGAGTTACGACAAAATATTAAAGGGAAACTCCGACAAAAGAGAATACAAAAATAAGTGAGTGGTATCGGTTTAGTGGCACGGAATATGCGCACATTCTGAAATATTACGTCAAAAAGAAGCCGCGTACTATACTAAAACCGATTTTAATGATGCGACCAGCGGCTCTTTAGCGGGCGGAAAGCGGGTTAGCTTTTAGTCAAGGAACACTGGCGCAGCACCCCTGAGGATGCCGCGTCGCGGTGGAGTTGTGGTTGATTGGTTGTACCGAGTACCAGCAGTATCACAATGACGTCACTTCGCGGTCGTACTGCGGATGATCACTGTTGCCATCCCTCGAGCAGATAATTTCGATTTGACTGTAGCACGCCGGAAACCAAAATTTGTGCCGTGATAACTAAAAACTATAGAGAATGTCGAAAAAAAAGTTATACCTTGTAATCAGGGTCGTAAAATACCTAGGTACAAGTTACTGAAATCGGTATCTAGGTACTTTGTTGCACCTGAGGTACAAACCTAGAGACTTTTATTTATCGGTATCTGTATCTGTATCTTACGTACATCTTGCAGTAACTTGGAAATTGAGTCAATTTACTTTTCACAGGTAGTTTTCTATTCACTTCGTCAAAATGGTAGAAAATGATAGCTCTTGAAATATTAACACACTACCAGTCGTGCAGTGATGACCTGAGAGGCGCTAAATTTATCGAACGACGGTTTTACCGAACGAAGCCCCGCCCATGATGTTTCATCGAGCGACACTTAAGCGAATGGAGGTGTTCACTTGAGCGAACGGTGGATTAGCGATGCCGTTCTATACTTCGTTTCAGCTTAAGTCCGAGCACGGCCGATGTTACAGAGCCGAAGGGCCAATCAAACAGCCAAAGAGGCACAACGTCATGGCGTGCTCCCTGCAGTTGATAGGACCAGCCGGTATTCGCCGTCTCTCTGCGCGTGCTCCTCCGCCGGCTCGTCCTATCAGCGCAGAGAGCACGCCATGACGTTGTGCTTTTTGCGCTGTTTGATTGGCCGTTCGACTCATAACATCGACCGCGCTCGAGCTAAGGTGATATGAAATATAGCGACACCAATTGATCGAATCGCTTCTGAACACCGTTTAAGAAAAATAGCGACCTGCTGCCTTCATCTCAAACCAAAATCGACTTCATTTCGTGTTTGGAGCTCCTCTGACAGCTATACATGTGAGGAGATAATTTGAAAGATTTGCGCAGTTTCTGCTGCCTGTAAATTGTCCTGGTGGTGGCTCCCTTCTGCCATAAATACGATATATAAAATATAATTGAAAATAAATTATAATTACAATCGTAAACCAATGTAACATCGCGTATATAGTAGAGTTCCCACTCAATAAATCGAACTCAAATTTTGTAGTTACCAAAACTGAAAAAAGTTTCGAAAGTAAAAAAACAAAAAAAATTAACGTATTTTTCTTTTTCCAATTTACGGGAAAAAAAACCCGAGGAAGCGTGAAGCATTTTGCTCGTCGTCGCGAAGTTAGGTGCATATGCACTCCACTCAGGTATTTCTTTTCGTGCGGCCGACGTCTTCTGGGCCCGTCGACGTCAACACCGGCTCTGCGGGCAAGCATCGTCAACAAGCGAGTTTTGGCGGTTTCTGGCGTGACATGATAAACAGTGGAAGCTGTGGCCTCGGTGAACCGATTGGAGCGTGGGGGTAAGGCTCGTTAGGACTCAGCTTTGATGTGGACATCATAATTGACACTAAGAAAGCACATTTACCGAACTGGTTTTTGTGGGTATCCTTAGTATAAAAAAGCTTTACTTCCTACATATTCTGAAAAAGGTGTGGGGAAAATAAGCACTCTTTGAAGTAACTGGCACCTTTACCTACGTACATTTTTAAGCGACAGTACCTAGTGTATGTACCTCAGGTACTTTCGATGCATGCAGATAATCTGTGCACTACATCTTAGGTACATTTTCGAAGTAACTTTTACAACCCTGATTGAAACTCAGTGGCACTGCCTCAGCTAAAACCAGTCGTAGTCCCAATTTAAAAAAAATATTGACCGAAGTTGACCCTTTTAAGCAAGCTAAGACCATGAGGCTGTCTGGTGTCTTTTACGCTTAGTCACAAAGGCAAAGTTAGTGTCTTGTGAAAATCTTGGATCTTTTGTGAAATGTTTTACACTACATTTTAACTTAGTTCTTACACTTCACTTTTTTACACTTCTAATGTGGCGGTTCAGTGGCTACAATAAATATAAATGAAACAAACATTGTTGCTGCCTCTGCGGATATGCTCCTGTTCCAATTGGCAATCAATATGCCTCTTTTTCCTGGGCAGCGTATTTCTTATCACAAAACAACCACAACGAAAATTTCACCACGTCCCATTTCAAAAATTAGAAGCCGACCGATTTTTCAATTTTTTGTATTTTTAGCAACGAAGAGTGTGTTCTCGTTTTTTTGCGAGCTTCTTTTTTACCAACGGGCCATCGACCAACGGGGCGTTGACTCCGGCGACTCAATAGCGACAAAATGGTTTCATCGAGGCGAATAAGGGCCTACGACGAAGTGCATCCAGACTCTTCGGGTCAAGACGCACCGCAACATGAACGATATCCTAGAGCAAGACCGGCTGCATAAAGCACTCATTGGCTCATTTCCGTCCACATTGATCGCTGTAGCAACATTCGGCTCTCTGCGGAGCGTTGCTGACATTCCGCCCTATGGTATAATCTCAGGATGCTTGCATATGCATCTGAAAAAGAAGCCAGTTTTGTATTTCTTATCAAAGTGACTACGACATTTTTGTTGTTCCGACAACCAAAGGTTGTAAAAACTACTTCGTTCGGGACTTAGAACTACGTGATGACTTACTCTTGTTCTTCATCTGGTAAACGTGCATCGGGCTTATATCCAACAAAACAATCAAGCCTGTGTGCACCAAAATGCGCAGCCAGTATCCGTATCATACGAGAAAGCACCAGACTAGTCAAAACGGGTGAAAAAAGTCGTTCCCCTCATGCCAAGGCCTCCACTCATATTTTGGAAGCAATCACTCTTGAACGCGGCTGCTCGCTGCAGTGTGACAAGGGAAATTCCGGAACATATTCAGCAAGGCTATTCCAACATGAGGTACAGCATGAAAGTAAAAAATTGTTGTAATCTTGCAGCAGCATTTGTCCAGAAGATACGCTAGTAACGCGTTGTGCCTCATCGATATTTTTATTCTTTTCCATCATATTTTCATCTTAAGTTAAGTAGACGTGCAAGATAAATTTTCTATTTTTCAATATTTTTCTCACTTATTGCAACATTAGCATGGTTGTTGCAATACAGTCCAGTAAGTTTTGTTGCCCAATAGTCCACAGCGGTAAAGCTATTCAATCGTTGTAATCTTGGAGCAGCATTTTCCAGAAGATACTTTAGTAACGCGTTGTGCCTAATTGATATTTTTATTCTTTCCACCAGATGTTCATGTTAAGTTAAGTACATTCGATAAGGTATTTTTTTTATTTTTCAATATTTTTTTCCACTTATTGCAATATTAGCTTGGTTGTTGCAATACAGTCCCGTAAGTTTTGTTGCGCTAATAGTCCACAGCGGTAAAGTTATTCTGACGGAAATACATAGTTGAAAGAATGTAGAAGTGAATTTCTGGCCCTTTTGGACAAAAGCGCCAAAAGACAATGGACATAAAGTAAGAGACACAAAGCAAGAGCTTGAGCTGTCTCTTACTTTATGGCCTCGCCTTTGGCCGTTTTGTCAAACGGGAAACGATGTATGAACTAAAATATCTCTGACTATTGATTTTCCCTACTCTTTGTTCAGATATTACGACTAGTCAGAGCACATAAAAGTATCAGTACGGGTTATTAGAAAAGGTATGCATAAGATTTCGTGCTAATAACACATACTTCAAATTTGTTTGACGAATATATGTGCTTTGTTCTCAGAACTTGATTATTCATAGCTTATTTTTCCATCGGTAACCATAATCAGGCTGTTAAATGTAGTTAAAAATACATTTAAGTGAAAACAGCAGCTTACTTATGCGCCAGCTCATGGGCGAAAACGTAGGCTCCGTAATAGCTTGTCGGCCGATCTTCGCACATATCCTACTTCTCCATTCGGAACACGCTGTTCCTACATATGCGTACCCCAGAAATCAATCAAACAATCTCTTTATCACCAGTCAATTAACCGATCAACTCAATCAATCAATCAATCAATCAATCAATCAATCAATCAATCATTCATTCAATCAATCAATCACTCAATCAATCAATCAATGTTTCATTCAGTTAGAGCGTTTTCATGTTTGTTTTTAATACATTGGAAACGCGGCCGGTTTATAGTTTCTTATGAAATTAATCCCAGCAGTAAAAATCAACAGCACTTTCGCAATTTTTTTACTTCATACACTTTCGACGTATTGTAGTTATTGAGAAAAAACTAACACTTTCTTGTTACCATATTCTTAAATGTGCAAGAAAAATGAAGCACCTGATTGCAAAAAGAAGCGGAAGCTGTTCACGTACACATAATAATATAGTGTAATAGATATGCGAAAAGGTTATTGCAATCCATGTGCAGGCAGCAATATTGAGCTACTTGAGTTTTGTTTTCGTCTGAAAAACCTTACAGCAGAAGTCGAAGGAATGGACGCGTGGTCTCTTTAAAATACAGAAATTAAACAATAAAAACTAAAGACAGGTAAGACTGCTTAAGTGCAGGATTGCAAAAGCATTCTTACACGCCGCGCATTCCTACAAGCAGCGCGCTTCGTCTTTCTAGTGCACACTGCGCTCCAGCCGTGACATGAGTCTCCCACACCGGCGCAGGCGCGGCGTATCCCGGCCTGTGCCGCGCCTTCAGTGACGATGCATCTGCGCTGCTGTGCCTTTTATGGATTTTTATTTTCTTGAGGCGCGTCCGCTTTGACCTTGAGCGCCCCGCCAATTTCCGTGACGAAGCATCTACGCTGCTGTGTTTCCTTTGGCCAGAGAGAATTCAACCGCCGTTTCGCTGCTGCTGCAGATTTCGGTTGCATACAACGCCGGCTTCGGCTCCATGGGACAGTTAATGCTTTATAATTAAAAAAAAAGACAACAGCTGCCGCTTTAACGTTTCCAGCTATTCTTTTTGCACTGAAGACTGAATATTGTCTTTAATTATTTTTTCATCCTAAGAACTCCCATGTATAAAGGTAAAACATGATTTCATGGTCCCCTGGAATTAAAACAGCGGCGAAAAGACGAGGACCAGACAAAGAAGTGACACGGACGCAGCGCTGCGCTGCGTCCGTGTCACTTCTTTGTCTGGTCCTCGTCTTTTCGCGCTGTTTTTAATTCCGAAGTATGTACCAACTCGCCCAAGCCTCAACTTTAGCATGGATTTCACATTTTTGCAAGGTCACAAACTGAATGCGGCAAAATAGTTCACTGCGGCAAAAACCCAGATGACAGCAAAATTTTACACATGTAGGAAAGCATTCTTGATTGAAGTTTAAAATTATAACTGAAGACTCCTGAGACACTCGCCTAGAAACACAGCACGTAAACATTCCTTGTGAAATAAGACTCACCTCCAGTCCAGGATTGTGGTTTGCCATCTCACCCATCTCGGACATATTTTACCGCGAAAGTTGTACAGTGTTTTACTTCTATGCGCTCTCATTTATGTCCTAAGCTTTACAGCTTTATTTGAGTCTGATGCAGCATATACAAATTTTAGCTTTATTTTTTTAAGTTGATATTTTTGTCATAAGAGTTTGTTACTCGATACCTTAGTCCTTGACGAGGCATAACTTTTCACACGAATTCAATGTGAGAAAATGCGCTTCCTGCATTTCAATATTTACGTGTTGTTTTTGTTCAGATATTTACTGCGCTATATTTACTCCAAAACGAAAGGAAAAACGACTTGTTTAAAAAGTTATCCGTAATGGAAAGTTTGAGAATATGTTTGAGAATATGAATATGCTCTCAAACGTAACTGCGGCTGAAACAAGCCAAATACACAAGATTAAAAAAACAGCGTACGGTTTGGCGTAGTTCGAGCGCTTTAGCACAGCTGATTTTCAACCGCATCAGAAACGATGACGTGCAAAATACAGCGCAGATTGTACGTAGATTAGTGAGGTTCGTGGGCTAGTGGTCTTGGGTTTCGGTAGTTGAGGCAAATCAATATTAGCATATTATTGCATATTTAGAGGTGGAAATGCTGCACTTTCTTAAAAGTACATCGTGACAAAAATAGGTATACCGTTTTTTAGCGTTCCGTCATCCAATAAGATTTGCTAATTGACTTCGTACTTACGCTGTTACGAGGAACAGTCAATATCGGAGGTGTAATAAAAAGTTTCTTGACTTCATCTTGTGTTGAAATCTGTAAGTGTTTCCTTAAACAAAATATTCCGGTACTGCTCATGTCCCGGTACATTGTGAATGTATGGCTCGTCTGCTTGGCTGTTTCAGGAACAAAAACATAACCAGTGATAACAATTGGTAAAATAGTGCTCATAGAGCCTGAACAATGTTAGATTCTCCCTAAAACTATAACGTGCACGAAACTTACTTTTTTGTTCATGGTTATGCCAGTGATCCTGAGCCGTACTTTTCGAAATACGAAGCTGGCATACCTCAGATTGGCCTAAAAGAGACGTAAAAAATGGGCGTAGAGGTCTTTATATGGAAAGCTCTATAAAGTGAGATGCAGATGCTTAAGGAGCTGATCGTTAGCCTTGAATGATGAAGGCATACTGAAACAGTCATTTCTGAGAGTGAAGAACTCATTGCTTTGTATTGCCAAAATTATCTATTCAGTACAATGCGGCCAAAGTGCAACACTTGAAAGGGTTGATGGGATACGTTTATCTTCTGATGGTCGCAGACCGTAAGTATTACTTACCTGGAACGTCGTCCTGACTCGGTGTGTTTACCGAGTCTCAAACAAGAAGTCCCTCGACTTCGCCTGATGACGTCATAGACGTGTTCTGCTGTCAACGGCCATGATCCTGGCGGCGTCCCAACTGCAGTGGTGGGTGTGGCAGACTGCTGTTCTGCTGCAGGTTGCTCTCCTGCTTGACAGTCCACGAAAGCTTCGGCAGCCAGGAGTTGGGACGCCGCGACGACAGCGACACTCATGTTCGCTCGTGCTTTTCGCCGGCATTTCTACGACCAACCGCCAGGATCACGACAGCGGACAGCATGACACTGCGGCTTTGTGACGTCATTTGATGCCATTTCGGGACCACTTTTTATGTATCATCAAATTAGGACGCTGTACACACCAGCCGGAGATGCATTCCAAGCCCGTGCAAGAGTGCGCCGAAAGAGGGAGGGAGAGGGGAGAAAGAAAGAGGGAGGAGAGAGAATGGGAAAAGAGAGAGGGATAAGGAAGAAAGAGGGAGAGGGCGAAGAGAGAAGAAAGGGATCGGGAGAGGAAGGCAGAGGGGAAGGGCAGGCAGGGTGGGGAGGGCGGGAGTGGCGAAGGAGGGAAGTAGGGGAGGAAGGAAGGAGAGAGTGATGGGGAGGGGAAGGAAAAGAGAAGGGGGTGGGAGGGCTGAGGATGAAGGGAGGGAAATGAAGCATATGCGATGTCTGGTGACGGGATTCTATAGGACAGTTGACACCCATTTTGCCGCTGAATATAGCGGGGAAACTGAATCGGTGTAGAAGGCACGTGATGTCAAAATTCGCATGCTAAGTTTAGCGGAGATAACGCACGGAGGGACGGACGGATGTACAAAATTATGGGATTAGGGTTTTACTAAGTTTGCGTTCCTTCAAATTTTTGTACGTCAAGAGTATGGGTGTTTGTGCATCGAAAGCTCCTAACTTCGATCAATTATTAAGGCTTCGTATTACTTTTTATCAGTTTAGTTACACTCTGAAAGCAATCCTTTGGTGTACATATACAAATTTCCTTGACATTTTTTATTTGGTCATAATTATCTTAGTTACGATGCTCTCGGAAAATGCGATTAGCTCGCTTATTGTGGTATGCTATATCAGCACGCATATTATAAAGAGAGAGCGCTATTCAGGGGAACTCGGGCACATTTATCCAATATGTATAAACAAGGTAAAAGGACATAAGAAAATGGCGGTGACTTCTATCTCTTAAGTTCTATAATGCAGTGCTTCTGAAATGGGGTTCCGCGGAGCCGCTGGGGTCCGCGAAGCCCTCGTCAACCATTGACCCCCCCCCCCCCCCCCACCCCTTTTCAACAATTGTTTTTCTTAACCGGGTTAACTGACGCTAGCTACCGCCCCTTATAAAGCCCACAGCCATTACCATGTAATCAATCATTCATCCTTTTACTTAATGATTCGCACTTTTGTCTATAACAGTGATGGATGCCGTTTTTTACATTACATTGAGTTGTGTTATTTTATAACCCTCCCCCCCCCCCCCCCCACCTTCCCCTTCCCCCGCTGTCATGGGGTCCCGCATCACTTTGGCGGGTCCCCAAGGGGTCTCCCACACATCCATGCTTGAGAACCACTGCTATAGTGCGTGAAACGCATTATTTAAGGTACGATCGTTTAAAATTACTTGGAAGATATTAAATTATCGTATTCTGGAGTGAAAAACCTTTATTACAGCGAAGCTGTTTTAGCCGAACAGGTCGGATTTCTAGAACTTCTTTGTAATGTCGTCCCCACGAAAAAAAAAAAAAAGAAACCTTCAGCGATTGTGGCGAAAAGTGCATATCAGCCAGAGCCTTCGTTTCAGTATAGAACAAGCACAAAACAAGCGTCCGAACCACATAATTGATGATAAGGCGCTCCTGACAACAATGCGAAGCACGTAGCGCACACCGCACATGTTTCCCGGTTGCTGCACAAGCTGACGCAGCGACGGTAGCTTGCGACGTGATGAGTAACGTCATTAGCCTTTCATATACAAAAAGTGTTTTGGTACAGGTCATTTACTTTTTCTTTCGTCAGTCATCGGGTATAGACCCTTTTGCTGTTTACAAATATGAACTGCTTCGTGCGTCCCAAGTGACTTCCGGTCGCTCCGTCTTCGCAAGCCTCTTGAGTATGTTTATGTCACCAGTGTGTTGCCTGGTAACATAAACATACACCAGTATGTTTATGTCACCTGGAAAGAATAAATGCTAATTGTACATCAAAGTTGGAGATTTAACGAGGACCCTCGGCTGGACAATTTAATGTCTTGGAAGGGGCAAGTTGGTTTACAAGAATATTCTAAACTCTTTCACGAACCTCGCGCTTCTTCGTTTTTTTTTTTTTTTTTTTTTTGGGGGGGGGGGGGCTTCAACTGAATAATTTGTGGTTAAACGTTTCATCGACGGTTTTATGGTAGGCGGTGTTAGGGTGCGCTTTGTTTATTCTTTTTATGAACCGTAAGTTCTTTGGTTGTCAAACACTGGAGCATCGCCTGGTGGCGTTTGTCATGAAAAGGTATCTATAGTGCAGTGGGCAACCGGTGCGAGTGATACCAGATCTTCGCTGCCCAACCGCCTTCACAGCGTAGATTGGATCCCTTACTTTTTTATTCTCGATTTCCCCGGTACATGGAGTGTGAAACTGGAGTACTTGGGTCACGTGACATCAATTTCCCACGCTAAATTTAGGCGGGGAACTAATTTGGTGTTTATGTCACGCGACGTCAATGTTCCGGCTAAAATTTGTGGGAAATGGTATTGATCGGCCACGTGTCGTCAGGTCACTTGACGTCGCTTTCCCCGTTAAATCGAGCAAGGAAATCGAAGCTGTCCAAGTCAAATTATGCCTATTTCAACGCGAAATGTAGCGGGGAACTCAATTCGCGTAGAGGGCACGGGACGAAGTCAGGCTACGTAAATTTTCACGCTAAATTCAACGGGTATATTGAATTGAACTATAGGTGACGTGACGTCCGGTCACGTGACATTAGTTGATGCCCCGTTACCTAAACACCACTTTAGTTTCTCCGCTAGATATAGCGGGAAATGTTTGGTATTGGGGGTTCAATTAAAAAACAATTTTATGGTGTAATACATACCGCATTTGTAAGCACTGCGAAGTAACGGGTCACTTTGTAGACGTTAAATTTAAAAGCACTGGCAAAGGTGCTATCCACCACAATGTGAACTTCGGGAAAGATTTCCATCGGTATCTTGTACACTGTTACAGAATGTGGAAAAAGCAAGCGAAAAATACCTTGAAACGCCATGGAGAATGTAGTTATTATGCAGTAAATTAGACTGTCACTGGACTTCAATGACTGCTCCATGGTATATTGAAAATTATACACAGAATAGAAATTTACATTCATTTATCTAGCAAAATATCTTATACATATAAAAATTTCTTTGTCCAATAAACGCGTATGATCAAGTAAGATAGTATAAAACCATTCAAGAACGTTATAAGAACATATGAAAACAATATAAGATTAAATTGTTTTCCGGACGGGAGCATTTGCCTCGCAAACTTGTATTCATAAGCTTTCTCATGTTTTTGTACATTTTAAATGGTGCTGCTGTAAGCACGAACTGGGAGTGCACCACACAAAAGGCTTCAGAGCTGTTTGTGGGCAACTAAGGAAAAATAAAGCCTTATTAATAATATTATTATTATATAAGATATTATAAAACCTGATAAGAAGTGTATTATAACTTGTAATATAATTTTCTATTGTTCTTATATATTTTTGAAGTTTTTGCATGCTCCCTATATGAACTTATCTGATCATTTTCGTTTATCTGACGAATACAGATTTTACAGGTATAAGATGTTTCACTACGGGTGGCAGGCTTTAAAAAAGAAGGTTATGCTATCATTGTAACGAGGTGAACTTTAGTTAACTTAAAATATAATCGCATATGTTGATATTTTAAATGCGAGACATAAAACGATCATGACTGCCATGTTGAGTACTAAACTTACTACTGTGGTGTGTGCTTCCAGCTCTTGACTCGACGGGGGTATTTGATGTGTTTGGTGTACCTGTAAGTCAATATGAATGTCTCAAAATCAAGAAACAAAAGAAAATAGAAAGGCTAATTTTTTTTATGAATTTGTTTGTTAAAGTTATTTTTCATGTTCTGGTATTTATATAGGTACTGAAGTGCAAACATAGCCAGCAAATAGAATACAGCCTTCCACACACATCAAAAGGTGATAACAAAGGTTGTTGAGCGACATTCATGCCATTAAAAAAGTAATGACATGAATGTGCAACTGCCGCATTTATATACAGCGCCACTAGATTTTGGTTTTGATCGCTTTGCAACCAAATGTTTCTCTGCTCTCGTTCGCGGTTGGACCCAGCGGCGAACATTAGTTCTTCCCTTCTCCCCTATGCTCCTTCGGTCTGAATGTGGTAAATTCTGCAGTTTGATTAGACCTGCCTTGACGTGCTTATCCACCAGCTGATAATTATTGTTCACCTTAGTGAACTCACGCGTGACAAACAAAATATGCTATGGCCTGTTTTTATTTCATTATTTATATGAGTCTAGAAGAAGGGGCAAAGGAACGATGAAGCAGGATATTTTATTACTAAGAGTTTATGTTGTAAGAAAATTAACAATAACAACATTAATATTGCAAATTTCCTAAAACAGTAATAGTCTGTAAAAAAATTGCAGTTTCGTCGTTTTTTATATGTACAAAAAGGAAACCAGCCTTGTGGTAGCAGTATGCACACCTTTGCCACATGTCACCGTCCTCAACCTGCGTGTTTCTTTTAAATCGTAGATTAGATAATGGTTGAAATGAAAGCCCTGGCTAGGGTGGAGCTAGTCGGTGGCCGACCAGAGGGGCTGAGCCGTATCCCTCCATTCATTCATTCACCTTGTTTATACTTATGCGATGTACGCGAACCTAAACTTACCGTAATCATTCGGCCGATCGGTTTGGTGTGCGTCGACTTCGTACAACATATGCGGTCTGAGGCCATCGCTGGACCGGGCCATTGCCGGCAAAGGCTTAACACGAAGCCTCTCTCCAAGGATTCCTTCCTGCATGTAAAGTGAATTTAAAGGCTTAAGGTCTGTTTCCAGTTGTACTAAACGGTGCGCTTTCACGAGTCTATTAACTGATCTGATCATTGACCTAATCGAGCACAATACAACTATTTTGTATTAATTTTTTTCTATTCTTTGCTTTGATGTCTAGCGGTGGCAGTCCTTGTTAAAACAATAACAATAAAAGTATCACGCTACCACATATCGCCTTCTCTCATTGACTAAATGAACTTGCCTGGCATAAAAGCCGTTTTCCCTACTCATGCGTCGTCTTCCTACTGTGGCCTATATGCACAGGCATAATCAACATTGCAGCACAATTGTGATCAGAAGCTGACAAAGTGTCGCACACACTTCGTTAAGGTACCGGGCAACATTTATTTATTTATTTTTTATTAATGCTACTATTCCTCATTGAGGGGTTTCTAATTGTTGGGTGGTACAAAAACACAGATGGATAACCTCAATAAAGAGAAGACAGAGTTTTACAGAGGAAACACATATATGAAAAAAAATGGACTGCATGACACATGGTATTTCATTGTCAAGAGCGCTTCCACTTTATTCATGAACTATGTTAGCGAGCTAGCGTGGACAACGTGTTCGGGCAAACTGTTCGATTCCGAAACTGCTAGCGGAAAAGAAGGAAACTTAAACCAATTATTTTAAGGCTGGAACTCCTTGAATAATTTACCATGGTTTGAACGGGTTGCTCTTCCATCTTCGGGGATAAGGTAGTTGGATTTTACTATTTTTGTCAAGTTATTGGCAATTTGGTAAATTAATTTCAGTATCACGAGCTTAGCTCCTTTTATAATTGGCTGCACGCCGAGCACCCTACAAAACTCAGATGGTGAATCACGCGTGCCGAACTAATTGGTAATGAACCTTACTTTGTCAAATTTTTTTGTTTTTTTCTTAGAATGGGTGCTTGGGCGAGTTGGATATTCATATTCTAGAGAAGCGCAGAAGTAACTCACTCGCACTGAAGTGCAGGCAATCATGAAAAACGTTCACTAAGTCGCGCTGACTTACAACTCAAATTGTATTTTCGTCTTCTTTCTTTTTCTTTACGGGTAAAAGAAAAAGAAAAAAGACGAAAATACAATTTGAGTTGTGAGTCAGCGCGACTTGAGTGACCGTTTTTCTGGTGTGCCTGCAGTTTCAGTGCGAGTGAGTTTACTTCTGCGCTTCTCTACAATTTGTTTTGTTTTCTTTCGTGAAGGGGAACCATACGGAGTTAGCATAATGAAGCACAGGCCGAGTAAGCGTTGTGAACTTCTATTTCGGACGTTTATTTGAAGCCGGGAGGTTCCTTGTCATAATGTCTAAATGCCTTTTATCAAGTCATTATGAACGATATTAAACTGTAAAATGTCTCTTTAATAGCGCCGATGAACACTTGCGCAAAAATCTAACTAACCTACGGAAGCTAGCGTGGACATGAATTTGTATTTTCCGCTTAACGCAGCGCCAGATGGATGAACTAGAGTGGTTGGATTTTAAAGTTTCCCCTCTGTTCGATTGTGGTTACGTAGATTACAAACCGCGTTTGCAATACTAGCTGCAAGAATGTTACGAGATCGTTTTTCAAGCGTCTACACCACCTCACCCGTTTTCCTCCTGCAACGCGCCGACGCAGCGCATGCACATTTGCGACTAACCGGCTGCAGGAGGCAATTGACATTAAATTACAAACGCTCTCTATGTTATTCGTTGCTCCTTCTCTTAAATCTAGGCTTTCTAGTGTGAAGAAGGACAACCTGTCACTCCGAGGCTCCGTTGATTACACCAGTGGCGTCTCGAGGTGGAATGCGAGCCGCACCACGGTGTAGACGAAAAGGTCACCGAGCGAGTTCTCGAAATACGGTCGCTGTTAGACAGTCACTATCGCTCGGCGACCTAAAAGCAATCACGCGGCTTGTTCGACCGGCAAGTGTGAACCTGCAGCATGTAAACTAAAACTTTTGTGGAATTTTAGACGGCCCGTAAATATGAATTTCTCAACATGTCGCCCTGCAATTTACTAGAGAGATGCAAGCAGGTAGTGAAAGTTTACAGTGAAAAAATAAAGAAATGAACTTACATCGTTACAAAAAACCAGACAACAAAGAAAAAAACGTTTCTGGGCAGTCTACGCCGCTGCTTTGCAGAACGATGCGCGAGTAGAGAGAAATGCTGCCGACAGATGGCAGACGCCACCTAGAGGGAGCGCCGGCCGATTTGTGTTGATAACCGACGATCTCGCCATCGAACCCATTTTGGCAGGCACTCCTCGACGCGGCGTACGGCATCTTCTCAATACGCTTGCATCGTCTGCGAAGTGGCGGCGTTAATTACTCAGAACAGTTTTTTTTTTTTTGCACTTCTGAATGAGCTAAAATAATGTTCTTGATTATTTTGCTGTAAACTTCCACCACCTGCTTGCAACTCTGTATTATTTGCAGCGTGACAGGTTGACAACCGGATTTTTGTGGGCCGTCTAAAATGCCTTAAAAGCGTTAGTTTACATGCTGTACACACCCTAACCATGATACTTAGTGGAAAAGTTGTGAATCCGCGGTCGCGGCCGAACATATTTTAAGTGTCGAAGTATTAGATGCTGAACAGAATAAATAGTTTTCTGTCCGTCAGAACCCATACAGCTAACTAAGGACGTCAATAAACGACTTCCAGGGGCCATGGCTACAAAAACAGAGTCGGCTATCAGGGCGGACGGCTATGACGAATTCTCTACGGCCGCTTATTTGTTTTTGGTAAGCTTGATTTTATTTCCGCTGATTAACTTGAATGTAGAGCATCATACGCTATAAAAACTGTAATAACCAGCTAGGTTTCTCCCGCGATGACATTATGTGTCTAAAACTTTTGTTTTGGCTAGTGGTCATGGTAGGTACGGGAATTCGCGAACTGAATAACATACTCAGGGATAAGGTGCCTGCCTGGATCGCGTTTCCGACTAGGTGTCGGTTAACTGAAATGTGAATCTTCGATTTCGGTCTCATGACGTCATATTAGTGCCATGATGTTGCCTGCTGCGGCGCTGGCGACGGCACAGCAACGGATGTGGGTGCAGCTGTCATTTGTTCTGTTGTAGGTCGCTCTCCAGCTTTACAATCCACAGAAGCTTGAGCAGTCAGGAGTTGAGACGCCGCGACGACAGCGACACTCGCGTTTGCCCGTTCTTTCTGATGGAACTTCTACCACCAACCGCCAGGATCGCGACGTCCGGCAGCGTGACACTTC
Source organism: Ixodes ricinus (assembly GCA_037355805.1). Taxonomy (NCBI): domain Eukaryota; kingdom Metazoa; phylum Arthropoda; class Arachnida; order Ixodida; family Ixodidae; genus Ixodes; species Ixodes ricinus. Next base: position 37,183 of record JAZHYW010028578.1, on the reverse strand, counting down.
GGCTTCTTAGATGTCGTTTGTTTCCGCTTCGGGATTACTTTGGCTTCATGGGCGGTATAAGGAGCTAAACGCGAAAACCAATCGTAGTTGCGTTCCAGGCTATATCCTTACTTATCGGTGGCTTCGTTTGACTGTTGGCTAGATGAGCGATAAGTGATTTTGCAGGAATGAAACGTAATATTTGAAATACACGTGCAGCAACTACATACATTTTATCGGGTAATTTCGTCCTCCAGAAGGTATAGTGGGCAGGTAGGAACATCTTTATTTACCACAGGACAAGGAAAGGGAAGCAGTAATTCTGTCCGACCATCGCAGAAAATCGTCGGGCGTAAATAGTGACATATGCCGCCTGGGGATTTTAAAATTTTAAAAGTGGAATCGTAACTACGAAACGAAATGGACAAGCGAAGCGCGCAGCATCGGTAGAGTAACTTCGTATATGCCCAGCTTGAGGACCATGCAGAGATACTCTTGCGTTTACAGCTAGTATATACAGTTACACTCAGCTGGTAGTAACTATATGGTTTCGCCATTTGGTTGCTCTAGACATCACAGAGTCACTGTATATGCCAAAGGCCCGAGCTGCCCTGGTCGACGTTTGTTTTGTTGAACACAGGCGAAATCTATTGAGCTGTGTTAATTACTGCCATTTTACACAAGAAGATAAATTTATTAACTTACCACTTCCACGCCATCATCGTCCGTTACTCTTACTGATGCCATGTGAGTTGAGTCGTGGTAGATGTCGCGTTCAGCATCTTCGGCTTTGATCTAAAAGGTGTAAAATATATACTTTTACTCAAGCCTAACTCACATTTTGACGAATCTCTCCCCAACAGGTATATAAATTAAAGGGTTAAATTTTTTAATGCAGCCCCATTCATAATTGTCTGATCCGACAATGAAATTAAAATCTTGTTAATTGTGGTAGTCCAAAGTTAATATAAGTTTGGTACCCCACAGAGCGAGTACTCTAAGTGAATAAATGTATTCTTGAGAGGGCAGTGGCTTACACAGGAAATTAATTTGACCTCATATTTAAGTGGGATCGGTGGTCGAGCGGACTGGCTCACACCAGCTCAAAGCTTTTGGGGCGAAAGCTCGCGCTACAGAACCCAGGGATATTGTGTTTAATCCTCACCCCTGCCGGTTTCGATCTGGATGAGCATCGTACCGGCGTGCGGTTCAGTATCACTACTGCGTGGTATACGTTAAAGACCCGTGACTGGCGCATTTACTGCACTGGCCAAATTACTGATCTGCAGCTATGAGACAAATGGCCCGTTGAGGCGGACTGACTTCAGGCTGTATAAAGATACACACAGCATAATTAGAATGATCTGATTTTTCGTGCTATATTTTAATCGGAGACCAATATTAACATATTTGCGGAGAAATGCGCAGATGGCGTAGAAAAACGAATTTTGATTTGGCATAAAAATAAAAAATAATGGCAAATTGCGCTTAGTTAGTTTCACAAGTGTAGCCAGTTAGTTTCACAAGTGTAGCCACGTAGATGACCGTAATGCGTTATACAGTCGAATCTTGTTATTTCAAACTCGAGGGGGACCGAACATTTGTTTGAATAAAGCAGAGCTTGAATTAACGGGAGTTTCCTCCTATAGAAACGCATAGGATGCGACCTGCATGTTAGTTTGAATTATCCGCAAGTTTGAATTAAAAGTCTAGGAATCAAAGGTAGGAAACTTTTGTCATACAGTGCCCCAAAAATATTTTTAGGTACGTGATAGAGTGGTTGTATGACTATTTCATCGGAAAACATTATGCACCATTAAAGTTTCTTGCATCAAGTTCACGCAAAGTACTCGGCGAATTCAGCACCGTGCTCTACGGATGAAAGTCTGCCGAGTCAAAGCAAGAAACACTTTCTTTGTAAAAATAGCCTTTCCAACCGACACAGCGAGAATTACAATAGTGCCTCAATGAACATGCTCTGACACGTTAGGATCTTAATTTTACTGTAAAAATGTTTTTCTATCGATTCTCCGCGCTCTCGCTGTAAATCTCACTGATTGGCTTTGCGAGCACGGTGCGAGTAATTTCACGATGATGAATATTTTAAGGTGGGTCGTGTGCGTAAACGCGCATGCGTGGTAGTAAAGGGTTCACTACTTATCACGCTGAAGGAGGTAAATACTCTACATTTTGTTTGAATTTGAAGTGAACAGTGTGACCTACCGGTTAATTTAAACTCGAAATTTTACTATTTATGAATTGATGGTGTCGAAGATGGTGTACTTTCGGTGTTTCAGGTGAGTCTCTCCCGTGTGAGAGGAGCCTGATTTATATCATGAAGTAATATTTCAGTCTATTAAGTTGATAAATAAAATGTTTGTTATACGGATGCGCACAACTTCGAGTGAATGTTATTATTTAGGTATAGGACGCTCCACGCTAAAGAGGACAGATACTTCATTCCAAGAATTCAGATATCATTTAAGTATTCCGCTGATGTGAGGTTACAACCTTGAGAGCGCCATCAAGCATCTTGAAGATGTGTTACAGAGTTACAGCATTTATATAAAAAATGAAGTGTCCCATGAGGAAGATTGCGGCATTCACAAAACACATTTTTTAGAATATCAGCTTTTTTCTTGTAACTCAAAGAGATAAATGGCCTACAGAATATTAGAGCTAAATTAATGATTAAATGAGTTCAGAAGAATAATGACACAGAGCTTCACGTTCTATATTCTAAGCACCATCTGTCGTTCTGATGCAGCTTTATTATCTGCCTGGACACAATCTCATACCACAGTATTGCTTTGGGTTCTTTATGGTACAAGAACATACGCATACTCACGTAGTAATCAATAGGTTCATCTCCATCGGTGGTGCTGAAGAGAAAGTCGTCAGCGAAGACCTTACTCTTCTGCAGCGTCAACGTCAGGTCATCATTGATTTTGAGCATCCTCTCTCCAGTTGCTGCTCTGCTTTCAAGCATCCTGGGGTACACGATCCCATGCTCTGCAAGGTAGACGTTCAGATTCAGTAAAAAAAGAGCAAATATATTTTTTATCCTTCAAGTAACTTAAAAGCTGATTATCAAGCATAAAGAGGAAATATATATTTTTATGCTTGAAGTAACTTAAAAGCTGATTATCAAGCACCTTTTTCGGCCAAGCAGAAAGAAAAGAACGCCACGGTGCACAATTTCAGGCTAAGTCCCGACATCTCTGGTGTAGAGGACGACCGCTTTCCCGAAGCCGACGTCTAACTACTTCCTGCAACTTTGTGAAATCTCTACCTTTTATATTCATTAAACATGCTCATTGTGCGTCACCCCAAACGTTTACGTCTTGGGCATGACGTACAGCCGCTAAAGGTGACAGCTCAACAAAAGACACTTGATGCAGGCTTGAAGTTGCCATATCTTCCAACCGAACTTTGCGAAAATGCTCGGTCCCTGCGACGTGACATTAGTCATACCAATGATATTTTCTAACAAATTCATGACTTTTTTTACTAAAACGTACACAAAAAATATCGATATATCTTTCTACCAAGGTTTCACGTGTAATTAAAATCAGCAGCTAGGACGGCATAACGATGGCTAATCTTTGGAACTACACTAGCAATGTTACGTGTAGAATTGTTATAAAACAAAGTTAACTATGATTTAGCTACTCCAAGGAAACAGTACGAATTTATATGGGGCTTGTATTCAAAATAAGATCTAATGCTCAGCATGGTTAAAAATCGCGCACAAAAAGACGAGGACAAACGAGGAAGGCAACACAGTTGTTCCTTCCTCGTCTCTTTGTGCAGGATGTTTAACCATGTTCAACGTTTACCAACTCGTCCAGCTTACTATTCTTCTACAATAAAATGCTCAGATTACAAAATAAAGAACAATATATACTTTTGTGTTTTTGACAAATGAAATTGTGCCCTAAATATCAGAAATTAAAGCTAATTATAATATACATATTGAATATTATTTTGGTTATGCAAGGTTGAATTCTTTCGAGATGTGCTATTCATTTTCAAACCATAAAATTACAAACTGTCGTTCCTTCCTTAAATTTGAAATCTAATGTTTCCCCCTTGGTTTTTTATACTCCCGCAAAATAGAACCTTAAAACATACTGTTACTTAAAACACATTAATATTTTATTGAAACCTTAACTGTTTAATTCTAGGGAGAAACATTTGTTTCACAATGCAAGACCATCAACATACGTCGGTAGATTAAATACATTTTAACTCGGCTCTTTTGTTCTTCATCTTCACCCGAATTAATTCGCGTTCCAAACAAAAATTCAGGGTTAACCGAATGAAACTGGTTATGATCATTATTTCTAAAGTCCTATAATTAGCAGAATGCTGTAGATATTTGTTTTAGGGAGTGAAGAACACATTATTTTATCGCTATCGCCATGCCATACTACATCATGATGCACTGCGGAAAGTATCAGCATGTGGTAACTGCCGTAGGAGATACGGCTTACGCTACCCTCACTCAAATTGGCTTTCTCGATAATCAAAACAAAAACGATGTCCTTTATGACAAGTTCCTTCATTTAGGATTTTTGGGTGCATGGACATCGCGGATAGCAGGGAAAATGCAGAGTCTGATGTTAAAAATATGTATGTGTCTTTTGTTCAACGATGGATTTGATTTGTTGCACAGATTGAATGTGATTAGAGCTCTGTAACGCCTATAAATAAACTAGAAGTGTCATGTAATGTGGTCAAAGGCAAGAGGTGATTTCAAACAAAACCCTCTAAAACTACTCAAAGGGGTTTAAAGAAAGACAACACATTGATTGGTGTTCCCTTGTTGCTTAATCCATGCTATAAAAAAGAAAACTCTAGTCGGCACAGTCAGTAGAGCACCGGTCTGGAAACTTGAGAAATGTTCTTTGGTTCGATTCGTGGTGGTGAACGAGTATATATATATATATATATTATTTTCAATTATGAGTAAGTGTTTGTGTAAATTGTTTTGCTTATATTACCATGGTAACCAAACGGTCTTGTGTTGACATGCCCGTTCATGTGGTATGCATGGACGGAGTGGCGCTACAATTTAGTGGTGCAAGAAAGTCAATTCAAAACGTTGCATCGTTTAAAACGTAAGCACCTTCCGCACCCTTTGTCCAGAGAAATGATGAGAAGGTTTTTGTATGATGTTTAGAGATATCTATCCCTAAAGCATATTCTACTTTTGTTTAATAAATATTTCTGGCATAATGTTTAGACTTACCCTTTTAACAACCAGTCCCTGTGCTTATATTTTGTGTAGAGTATAGTTTATCTTAGTGGAAATCTTTGTCCTTTACCTATGTGCCCGTCTGTTTCTGTTGTGTTTTCTTTATCTCCGTAGCCGTCGGCTAACTTCACAGGTACCTGGATCCCGCCAGGTCTGAGCTTATTAGACATTTGTCCCTTCTCTAACCATTTATTTGTATTTAAAGAGACGCAGATGAAAATGATGTATTTTAGTCATGTATAATTTGATTTAATAGCGGTCCTAGTGCTTCAACTTTCAAGACAAAATTACAATTTGTAAAGGTAAATTTTTTTTCTATTTCAAGTTGACGAATTACGGTTTCAGGTGCCTGTTGTCCACTCAAGACGTCTTCCTGCGGCTAAAGGAGGACACACTAAATTCAGCATTTCCACAGCCCAACATCGTGGTTGGCGTCGATATACGTAAAGCTTTTAATGGTTTTCCTCACGACGTAATCCTGAGCAAAGGAACGCGCCCCTGGGCATCCAAGGAAGCGGGTGCAACTTTAAGGCAGCCTTTCTCGGAGACAGAAACTTTGAAGTGCAGATAGGACAGGCAATCATCGCCACGCATCCGAAGATAGTGAAGGTCCTTCAAGGGTCGGTGATATCGCCGACATTGCTCAACATTATAATGTCTAATCTCATATGTACCTTCCAGGTTGGCCAAAATTCCGTATCTTGTGGACGCAGTTTAAGCCGACGACGTGACCTTTCTGGACACACTCTGGGCCGTCGGCGAGCTAGAGGTGGCCCTCCAGACGGCTCTTGACACAATACACGCGTATTCTGAAGACGTGGGGTTCGATACGGCCCCGGTAAGACAAAGTGCGTTGTTGTACACGGCGGCAGACTCACGAAGGCAAAACAACAAACAAAAAGACAGCATTCGCAGTCTTCATGGGCCACCGACTTACCAAGCGAAAGCCGACAATCCGCATCCTAAAAATTAACATTGACGACCACTGTTCAGCTAATACTCTGGTTCAATCGCACTTTCAGGACAACCTAGCAGATACTTCATGTACTACGACGGGTGTCAAACCTTACCCGGGGAGTACGAGAACGCGATAGGCGCCAATCTTTTTGTATTTGGTCGTCTCCAGAGTGATGTGTTGCCACCCCTGCCATCTAATCAGTCGTACACACTTGCAAACGCTCGAACGACTTAAAGGGACACTGGCTTGGTATTTATGCTCCTTCAAGGTTTTCATTTGTACATAACATATGAGAACCCAACAACCCAGAGCACCATTTGCGGCTTGAAATTCTTTTATTTCCGTGGGAAAACCGCCAATCGAAAACTGGCCGTTTTGGAGTTGAGCTCACTGTCAATTATCCGTGGTCACGTGCCATTCTCGACAGTTTAGACACAACCGCCAAAAATAATAAAAATCGTGTGTCATCGAAGGCGCACACTCAATAGTAAGGATACAAAAAAAGGTATACTCATTCTTGTGGCTTCTACAAGACTGCAAATATGTTGATGAAAATAAAAAAAAGGTCGCACAGCCACGTGATTTTTGGTAATCTGCTCCTCCTCTATATTTTTCCTTCTTCCCAGTCCAGTTTCGGTTTCGGTATCGAGACAGTTGCGTTTTCTGAGTTCATTAAAAATTATAAATGACGCTGTAGGAAAGTATATATCGGGTAGTCTTCTAAAAAAAATGAATCGGCTGGCAAAAATAAAAAAGTCAGTGTCCCTTTAACCACGCAACACGACGAACACTAACGGGCATCCCACGCTACACCCGCCTAGACGTGCTGAAAAGCTGCAGCAATCTTAATGGCTATGATGAACTTCTCGAAATGCAGAAGCACACTCAAGAAGCCCGCCAACGTTCCACCCCGGCAGGCAGGCATACGCCAGGTAATCTTGGTTCTGTCGTTAACAAACTGCCACTACTGCCACCGCACTTTCCGCCTTTGGAATACACCCAGTTAACCAAACCCAAAACGCTAGCCAAAGAAATGAAGTCGGAGGAAACCGCACGGCGTAAGTCATGAAACACCTCAAATGGGCAAAATTCATCATAGCCGATCGTGACCACCACAGAATCTACTCGGATGCGGCAAGCCTCTCGGACAACTCAGGCTTCGCTACAGCACTGGTGCGGCGCAAATTGAGACCAATAGGGCACGATGTTCCACATGACGGGCAGTCCCATCCACTGCACGCAAGCAGAGACCATGACCATCTTCGATTACGCCAGGCATAAACGCGACTTGTCATTCCGCCCAGCCTGTGCGCCATCAGGTCCTTACAGATTCACAGGCAGCATTCAGAGCCTGTGTCAATGTAAGACAGACATCCCTTACCCTCAGCCAGCTCCGTCTGTACGTTCATCAACTTCGAACGCTGGGACTGGATTTTACAATACGCTGGGTTTCCGGGCACAATGGCGCACCTCGCAATGAGAAGGCTCATCGCCTTGCACAAGCGCATTTGTCCACCGTGCAATTTCGAGCCTCCATTCACCAACTATTCGACTCAAATCCGTAGACATCGAGACTCACCCCCCGGTCCTAGATCCAGCAGATGATATCACCAGATCCAATTAATAACGCCAGGTTTACCCTTTACCACGGCAAACTTAGTCATCATTCTCGATCGTTTACCCACCGCAAGAGCGTTACCTTCCGGCGAACACAAACCGACACCTTGCTGATCCCCACTTGTTGCAACGCTTCCGCCACAATAGCAGCTGTGGTAACGGGATCAACAGCAGCACCAGAGGAACAATGGCTCCTATCCCCGGCACGTGCAGGCTGTGCCACGTTAGGGAGAATCTGGAGTACCTCCTTTGGGAACGTCATCAGTAATCCGAAAAGCGGACTCCAGCCATCGGCAGAGTTGATCGAGGTATCACACCCACCTCACTTCACTTGCAGGGCCTGTAGGGGACCCTTCAACGCCTCAGCGGCAGCCCTGAAAGTCTAGCAGAAGCTGCTCAACTCCTCCAGGAGCCGGCAGGTCCCCTTCGGTCGGCACCCGGCATCAAGACTTGAAGCGTGAAAAGCATTGCGCTCATGTCTACGCCTCGAGACACCACCATTTCCAGCGCCGCCGTCCCCTTAGGGACATCACAATAAAAATGGAGGCCCATTCTTTATCCTCATTTCCCGATACCCGTTTTCATTTTTTACCTATTACAGCCACAGGTACATGACAGTGAATTAAAGCGTGTTTTCAACCAATCAAGACAAACGGAACGCAGATGTGAGACTTCTGGCGTTCAAGTCGCGTTATTGGAAGCAATAGAAAAACAGAAATCTCGAAAGACAAACGAACCGTCATGTTGGTTTTCTGTGTGGAGAGATCGCCGGAAGGGTTGAAGGTTACACGTTTTTCCAGGGCCGGTACCATCTCCAGAATTCCGACGACACACCGACAGCGCTGTTACCGCTTATAAAAGCGTCAAAGCTAATCCAGACACTCGGCTTTGAATGTGACGAAGGTTGTTGTGCTCCTTGTGATCTTGTACGACGGAACATCTCCCTGGCTTCGTCCATCGGGCAGTTCTGGAACAATGCCGATTTGCGTAGATTTACTGGTTTTTACCGTCATTTTTTTAGGCTTAAAATCCTTTTTAAAACCTTAATAAGGACTATGTATTTAAAATCAGTGGTTCTGTACGCCGACTACTCAGTTAAGTTTATGTCCTGACCTCTTGTCCACCTTTATAGACGTACAAATTCAGTGCAGTTGGGTTTCAGTTTATCAGCAGCTACTAGAACACGTTCTTATTAAGCACTTTTTTTATGTACTCTCAACCTGGCACATGATAGAGGCGGCTGCTTTTATCGCGGTCAAATCTAAATTAATCAAGTAATATTAGTTGTTTGGAACGAAAACGAAAGATCCCCTCACAAAAGTCTATGAATCGAGCCGTTCTGGAACATCTTAATGCGGTCGAGTCGCCCTATTGCGATAGCGAGCTGCTCACGGCTCGACTTTCGAATATTGACAAAAATGACATCTTCAAAATAAATACATTTATAAATAAATTAACAGTTTTTTGTTTAAAAAAAACCGCGATCACTTTACACCAACATTAGTGCTGTGAGATGATCGCGGACAGAGGCGTGACTTCCAATTGAAGCCGTAGATTAAGATTGCGGAATAACAGCAGCTGTTAACTGATACACATTGCTTTCGAATAAACGGTGAAACCGGTGTGCGGACAATGCTCATGTTACACTCAAATAGCAGGTTGTTAATCAAGCTTACTAGTCATGCTGCTGTATGCGCCAGTGGAGTGGATGTTTATTTTGGTAAGAGATGCTGCCATTCAAACTTGGAAACATTGCTGACGTTTGTTTGGAGGCACTTTTCCTTTTTTTCATAATGATCAACAATATCATCATCATCGTTTTCTGTCGTCGCCGTCGTCGACTATTTATTATATTTGACTATGAACAGGTAATCGCTTGGACTGTTTTTGCACTGAAAAAGCATCACACATTTAGAGACGTTGATTACCTGGTCAATTATGTCTTTATATATTATTTTGTACAAGTCACGAAACTAGCTGATATTGTGTAACTAAGAAGCAATAACACTATATCATAATAATCAATCAATCAATCAATCAATCTTTATTATACAGTGCCCAGGAACAACCCTGAGGTCTTGATGCTGGTACACTGCTGGATAAAAAAATACATTATACACATCTCCGCAGAAAAGAAGATACATTTTTCAGCACAATACTAGGCAGTGCGCGAGTAATTAGTAGAATAAAATAAAAACGAGGCAGTAACAGTGGACACTGAACACAAGACCATTGGACAACAACTGCACCACCAGAAAGCACGCCATGGAGATGACGAAATTCAGACATAACAGAACCATTCAGCAATGCGTATCCTGCACGGGCAAGTTTTTAATAGAAATGACAAACGTCCTGTAGCAAGGGTGGAAAATATCACGTTTTTCAGAGTAATGATTCAAACGCTGTGCCATTCTCACAATTGAGGTTTACCGGACTAAACTTTCTAGAAACATAAAAAGATGACAGAAGACGAGTAGGCACACGTGGGACCCTAAGGTACAGTTCAGAAAAGGCTCGGAGAATTGATGAGTCCATGCAGCGTTATAAAAAAAGAAATAGTAAGTCCGCGTTCTCCCGACGCCGGTGCAAGCTAAGCAAACCAACACGCTCTGACGCAGACTCATGTGTTAAACAGTGAACATCCTCTTTTATGTAGCGATGTTTAAAGATAGAAACAAACTCTAACATATTCTAACTGCGACCTGGATAGCGAACAGTATAACGTGATAAAAGCAGTCGGGTTTTCGAACTTTTTCACCGTTCCTGCGACTTGCGTGTCGTGTTTATTTTTTTTTTTTTAGTTTTTAGTTTTGCCTTGTAAGGTGGAAATTTTGTATTACTTGCTACTCTTCGAAAATCATGGTACTGTGGTACACTGGCGGATAAAAAATACATTATACACATCTCCGCAGAAAAGAAGATACATTTTTATGTTTATTTTTTATTTTGCGGTTTGATCAACAATAATATCAATAATAATAATATCAATAATAATAATAATAACAATAATATTAATAATAATAATATTATATTATTATTAATATTAATAATAATAGTACATTTATTTTTTCCAACAAAACAATGCTGAAAAGGTGACACGGGAAAACAGCTGTAAAGACAGCTTGGACAAGCCCCGAGCCACCTAAACCAGCAGTCGCGATGCAGGCACCAAAAAAATTATTCAAAAATAAAACATGGCATGTGCCCTACATGTTTGAGAAACATTACAAAAAAAGAACTAACGCTATACAAGATAAGTAGCATATTGATACAATGTACACAATAGTGAAAATATACACAGAGATTTAGAACATCACTGAAATAAGCGCGAAAGAAAACATCGATTCTAGAGATATTAGCGATTATTGCGGACAGTTTGTCTCAAAATAAACATTTGAAATAAACATTTACCGTAAGATGCTCAAGTAAATAATGAATACATATTACATCACCGAATATTTACGGAAAATTGTGTTAGAGAACGAATCGGTAAATATTAGTCAGACGGCCCAAACGTTTAAGCTGAAAATATTAACACCGGTTGTACTGAAAGTTTGTTGAGAAAATGTTCTAGGCGGTTCATGAGACTGGTTAGGTTGATTTTTCTACTGTTAAGAGTTGCCGGAATTTGACTTTTTCTGCATCTGCTGCAAATATATTACCCAATATAATAAAACACTTAAAAATATAATTATGTGTGAATGCATTTTAATTTAATGAGACTGGTCGTAATCTGAGCTTGTTGTAATATAACTTTATTACGCTCGCACAGTAGCACAATTTTCTAAGAGTGGCAAGTAATACAAAATTTCCACCTTACAAAGCAAAATTAAAAAAAAAAACACGACACGCAAGCCGCAGGAATGGTATACAAGCGGCGCTATTCCGTCCTTGTTTCTTGTGTCTAGATTCTTTGGATCGTCCCTGTTTCTTTCCTTTGTTTTTATTTTGCTGTTTTACATTGTAAGATGATTGACAAACAAGCCCAATTTTCAGCTTTGATGAAATTTAAATTACTTCAAAAACTAGTTGTTTGCATTTTTTCAAAAATAATTTTATATACTTAAAAAAGTAATTGTGCTATTTCTGCTGTGCATTAATTGAAGCTCATTTGTTCACGACGCACTCAGCGCGGGCTATACTTTTCAACAGCAATATAAACAAGTGCAGCCCATTTCATTTTTAGTAAGCCCTACTTTTTAATGTAATCTTGATTATGCGACTCCTGTAATTACGTACCAGGGTTTATCCGATTTAGTGTTATTAAGACCTTCTGCTGCTGCGATGTTTCCGAAGCTTGTGTTCTCGCAGTTTGTAAAGACTCGTTTTCAAAATTATTTAGTTGCCTTTCGAGAAGTCACTCGAATTTTGCTAATTTCTAATTTTAAATTAAATGAAGTTTTCCTTGTACTTTAAGCAGGATCTTCCAGCACTACCACGAAGCAAGTCTCGTAGCCAAATGTCAACAAAAACTTTGAGGCTGCAATATGTTCGTTTTAAGCCTTTTTACAAGCGTCATTTGTTATAAATTAACAAACGCATAGTGTTGTAGTTTTTAATATTGAAAATAGAAGATTCCTGTGCAACACCGGAAACGAAACAAGAGCCTCTAACCTATGCAAACATGTGGCCAGATATTTTGTGCTGAACTGCGTGACGCAGAATCTTTATTCATAGAAAGGCTAGCACACGCTGAATTGTAAATGGCAAAAGAAGGCGCAGATGCCAAAAGGCACTTCATTGTTTAAATAACAAAAGAACCGCGACCTTAATCTCTGCAGCATAAAGAACTTGCTGACGACAATTCAAAAACGTCACAGTGTAACTACCAGGAAGTTGTATAAATCTAAAAAAAAAATAAGTGCCGTATTTTTTATTGCGGGTGCATAAAAAAGTAAATGTGTGAAGTGAATAAGGGAAGCAAAGTGAATGCGGAAAGTGGAGCAAAGCGATGCAAAGTGAAGCAAAACGAAGCGAAGTAAAGCAAGGCCAACCTTCGTCCTTTTTAATAAGTACGCCATTTAATCAAGTACTAATTTTTCGTGTTCTTAATATTTTTGCTTTGTGCAGTATTTTCGTTGTTTTCTGCCATCGCATAAGAGAGGTAGGGCGTCGTCAAGCTGCAAATGAAGTAACTTTTCGCCTTGCCTTCGTCCTCTTGTATGATAGGCCAAAGGAAATAAAAATAATTTTTATTTAATTATTTGTGCATTGTTTAACATTAACTTTGCTTCCTTCATTCACTTCGCTTATTGCGTTCACTTTGCTTATTCTCTTCACTTTTTCATTCCCTTTACTTTGCTCATTCACTTGGCTTTGCTCATTCAGTTCATTTTCCTCATTCTCTTCACTTTCTCATTCATTTCACGTTTTCATTCACTTCACTCTGCTCATCCACTTCATTTTCCTTATTTACTTCACATTTCTCCTTCACTTCACTTTACTCATTCACTTCGCTTTGCTCATTCATTCAACTTAGATAATTCATTCTATCCAGTCATTCAATCACTTCATTCATTCGCGGATTCTCTCCATCCGCTATACTCATTCTATTTACTCACTCCATTCAGTCCATTGATACTATTCACTCACTCCACTCAGTTCATTAGCTATATTAACTGCATTCACTCTATTTTATTCACTCACTCTATCCATTCACTCACTTCACTATACTTACTCTACTTTCTCGCTTCATTCACTCACTCATTTAGTTCATTTATCGTAAAAGTAAAAAAAAATTAGCTCACTAATTTTTTTTTTTTAATTTGGATTTTATGAGGACGGCGTGACATTATTAAGCATGTAAAATGATTTCAAAGCCATTTAAGCACTATGACGTCTGAATATGAGAGTGAGGATAAAGAAACCGCTTAACATGCTGCCAGGATGAGGATATGATAGGCCAGTGTCTGCATACCTTTCTCACTTCAGTGGTCAGCGACGTTAGAAGAAAAACAGGACACGCCATGTTTGCTCGCAGCCCTTGCTTTATTTGATAAATACCCTCTACATAAAACAATTAGCTTTTTATTTATTTATGCTTATTATTATGATTATTCACATCGCTCTTACTAGGACAGTATTGTAGAAGATGACAACACACAGATTCGAAAAAGATACAAAACTCACATTACACAAAAACTTCGATGATGCGGCAGGATTTGAAATGAAAATGACATTACAGCAACTTTGCGGAAGGAAAAACAAACAGATATGAGCAGAACGTATTAACAGAGGTCACAATGCAATAACTAGTTGAACGGTAAGCTTTGCAGTTCTGAAAAGAATAAGGAAAGAGAAACAAAAAGTAGTTCAGCTGGAAAGTTATTCCACTCAAGCAATGTTTGGGGGAAAAGTGTACTTTAAGATTATGGTCTGTACTGGGTGACACATAGGTTGATCCTTACTTGTATTGCATTTTATCGATGATATTTTTGCTATTAAATATGGTATAAATCAACGACAATCTAAGATATTTCCGCCGGTCTTAAGCAATGGCCACCCTAACTTTGCACATACAGCAGAAGAGCTTTTAGAAAAATCGTAGTTGCCTGGCGAACCGCGCTGCTCGTCTCAGTGTGAGTTCAAGCTAATTCATACTTGACTTTGTATGAAGGTCTCAGGTGGTACGCGCGTATTCTAAAATCAGGTACACGTTCGTCAAATATACTTATTCTCTAAGCAGTACAAATGCCTGCCTAAAATGACGTCTTAGAATTCTGGAAGTACGGCATGTAAAAGAAAAAAATTAAGAAGTTTAGCCTTACAATTGTGTCTGGTCAGTAGAAATGATCAAAAGCACATAAATATATGATCGCTCATTTCGGAATTGCCTGAGTCAGCGACAACTTTTACTAAAAAAAATACATTTTCGGGGATGTTTGTACTTAATTTAGCGACCGGAGAAGTGTTTCAATTTTGGCACACCCCTCATGGCAATTGAATACATTCTTATTTAGCATGTTTCATTTGAAGCCAGTTCCTTAATGGTAATGCTTGGAACAATCAATCTGATGATATTCCTGTCTTTAGTGTTTCCTAGTTTTTTATCTTATGCGGCACGTATTCCTCGATAATTCAAGCTTGTAAAATAGGGCAAATGAGATTTTAAAGTTGTTAGACTAGGCCGGTGTTGTCAGATATTGCCACGCGCGTCGGCGAGCAAGCGCGTGCGTGGCCGAGTGGTTACCGCGCTTGACTTTCGTGCGGAGGCCCAGGGTTCGATTCCTGGGGGCTCCGCGAATTTTGTTTATACTTTCAGTTTATTATTCTGGTGAATTCGAGAACATTATTGTTTATTCTAGGCCCGAAAGTTCTACGCGTCGAACCTTCCACGCCGATTATTCCAGAAGCCCACGCGTGTACATAAGGGCTTCGCGTGGCGAGCCAAAGTCAGTTTCGCCTCAGCGTTCGATCTTGCTGCTTCGCCGCCTTCGACGCCCGCGACGCTCTGTTGTTCTCTCTCTTGTTCCCTTTTATTTTTGGGCACAAGTTCGCCCCATTAAACGTTTAGTTTATTCAGTTATTCGCAGCCTCATCACTTGTCCTTCGTGACATTTTGGTGGAGGTGCGGGGTACTGCATGTCCGTGAAGCGCACCCCTCCAAGTTCCCGCAGTACAAGCCCGAACCCAAGCACCGGAGGACCCGACGAAGACCAGATCGAGGCTCGGTTCAGTCGTCGCACCCAAGGCCTACCCCCGAAATTCGGATTTCTGCCACCCAGGACCGGGCAGCCAACGAGGCCGACAATGGACGACCAGCAGTCGCAGACCCCGGCCGCGTCTAACGATACATTTCACCTGCCCGATCACACCACGGACTCCGACGCCCTTCCACGGTGAAGCGCACGACAGCACGTAGAGGACTGGACTGCATCGAGTTCAAGGTGATACGTGACTAGCACGGCGCCAGCAACTTTCCAGCGTGTCATGAACACCGTACTGGCAGGACTGAAGTGGCAGAGCTGTCTTGTCTACCTTGACGACGTCGTTGTGTTTTCAAGTGACTTCGACGAGCACTTGCGGCGACTCCGAGCTGTACTCCAAGCCATACAGACCGCACGACTCACCCTTAAGCCGTCCAAGTGCCGGTTCGCCTATGACGAACTGAAGTTCCTAGGCCACGTGGTTAGTAATGACGGCGTCCGCCCAGACCCCGAGAAGACTCGCGCCGTTGCGGCATTTCCAGCGCCTTCAGACAAGAAGGCCGTGCGAAGATTCCTAGGACTTTGTGCCTACTATCGACGCTTCGTTCGGGATTTCGCAAGAATTTCCGCACCGCTCACAAAAATGTCACGAAGGACAAGTGATGAGGCTGCGAATAACTGAATAGACTAAACGTTTAATGGGGCGAACTTGTGCCCAAAAATAAAAGGAAACAAGAAGAGAACAACAGAGCGTCGCGGGCGTCGAAGGCGGCGAAGCAGCAAGATCGAACGCTGAGGCGAAACTGACTTTGGCTAGCCACGAGAAGCCCCTTATGTAGACGCGTGGGCTTCTGGAATAATCGGCGTGGAAGGTTCGACGCGTAGAACTTTCGGGCCTAGAATAAACAATAATGTTCTCGAATTCACCAGAATAATAAACTGAAAGTATAAACAAAATTCGCGGAGCCCCCAGGAATCGAACCCTGGGCCTCCGCACGAAAGTCAAGCGCGGTAACCACTCGGCCACGCACGCGCTTGCTCGCCGACGCGCGTGGCAATATTGACATCATTCATTATTTGTCTATACCGAAACAAAACTCATAAAAAATGTTTTATATTATTTCTCAGTGCACGTAATATTTTGAGGCGTGGTCCTTTTTGTTGTTAACAGCTTGCACCAGTCTATAACTACTTATTGATTTACAATTACGATTACTTGAAAATGCGGCATGCGTAACTATAGCGAAAACAAGCCATATTTATTTTCCGCTACTGGTAAAACTCGTAAATCAAAACCAAATATTCAAGAGACATGTCAGTAAAGTATGTCTATCCACGGGATCGAAATATGTGTTGTAGTTTCCTAATGTAAATAAAGTAGTGACTCGCCGAACAATAGCGAAACTGACAAAGATCTATATTTATTGACAAGTTGAAAAACACAGGAGATTTTTTGATATAGCATCTGATCAATAACGACTGTATCCTCACAACCGCAATTGAAACATGACCGTGATCACTTATTTGAAAAGTTATTTACCACATTTTCGGTAATTAACCAAATAATTGTAACATTTATCAACACATCTAATGTTATACAGAGCCCAATTATTGCCTTGAAGACGACGACCTTCAAACGATAACCCCTTTGAAAACAGCTTAAGCAGCACACCATTGTTGAACCAACATCGGCCCACCACTGGCAAAGTTTGGCTAGCTAACATTGGTTTTCTCGAAAGCTCTACCCGATCTAATGTTGGACCATACACTAACCCCAATGTTGGACAACGAATAACCAATATTTAAACAAACATTGGACCATCATTCAAGCCATCGTTCTACCGCCTTTTAACCAACATTTAAGCTAACGTTTGGCCACAATTTAACCATCACCTAAGCCACCATTGTAAAACTGTTGGTTGTGGGTCTTACAGCCAATATTGGCACCCAGTTTAATCATCGGCTTATCCAACATTGGCTTCCAACATTATGCCATGGGTATTTAAATTTCGGCATCCAATTTTAAGTGCGGGTTGTTCTATTTTCGGCAGCCATTTTAGCGGGCACGCAGCTTTCTTTTCAGATGCATTTATAGTGTTGAGTTGAACAATATATATATATAGGTATATTTGAAAAGAAAGCTCCTGTAGACAAGCCACATTCACTGTGGGAAATCTTCAGTAAATATGACATGCAGGTAAATATAAAAGCATGCAATGCAAAGTGTACCTATCTACACATTTTATTAAACATATCGATTAAAAAAAATGTAAACAAAATGAGTGTCCCAATTCATCCCTGCAAGCTGTGAACAGTGCAGGAACGTGACGGGATCCCACGCAGGGTTCTAGGCACAAGGTTCTGAAAGAGACAGAAGCAGAGGCCTGGATTCAGGTGAAGGGTTTCAGAGGCTACACCTCTACCAGTTCTTACTAGGCCACCTCATACCACTGTAATTTGAAATAATCCTTTACCTTTTATCTTCAGTCACTATCAGTTCTCTCTTATGGTTGTCAATCATGAATATCAAAATAAAATATAGCTTAGTTATTTGCCGCCCCTTATATTAACTATCTGTTTAATCAGTTCAGGTGTTCCCAAGTAGGCTCAGAAAGGTATACCGACTTTTTTCATATTTATTTATCTATAATGAAAACTTACTTTTCCAGCGAACTATTGCTTGTTACTTTCATATAATAAACTTGAGTACTCTAGGAGACTACAGTACTGACTTCTAATATAAATAGACGCGCAGAGTAAGACACCTGAGCGAGGCTTACTGGAATCTGCACCTCAGCTGAGACTGGCTGAAAAAAAATCACTGCAAAGGCTGGGGCGCGTGAGCGTTTTGAGACCAGATTTGAGTCCCGCTCAGCTCGTGCGCTGGTTTTGACGGTGACATGTAATATCATTCCTATAAACATCACCCTTGACGTTAGGATCATTAATGTTTAATGTTTCAAACTTAGAAAACCCAATTCGATTTCCCTATTATTTCTCCCACAGAAGTATCATATCCTATAGATTTCGGAAAAACTCATCCAACAAAGAGATTGAATATATCATTCCAAAGAATTAATTCAATTACTCTCTCAAATAACTAACGTCATATCACTCTATACAGATGGCTAAGTGTACTTAGATCATGTAGGAACATCATTCATTATTATAAAAGAAAAAATTGGAGGAATTAAAACATTTGAAAATATCCTTTTGCCAAAACACAGTACAATATGCGATGGAGAGGCTATTGCCATACTAAAAGCCCTATGAATATATTCTTGCAACAAGATATGTACACCATTGCAACCTATACACACACAGCCTATCAGTTCTACAAGCATTGGCAAATACAAATAATGAAATTCCTTTTATTAACGAAATAAAACATAGAATCCAATCAGTCAATACATTTAATACAACGGCTTTCTCTCATGTGAAACGTCGTTCCTAATATATTAGGAAACGATCTAACAGGCCAATTTGCAAACTCAGCACGTTATCATGGCCAATACATACACCTACCAAAATAAAAAGATATAAAACATACAATAATGGGATTAACACGGATGAGATGGGATCCCTCTTGGCAAAAGCGATGGCAAAAACACCAGAATTATTTAAATGGAAACCATCAACAAATCACATACCCATTAGCTCTCCTCCTTTAGAAACATCACACAAATTATTACTGCACAAGACATATTTTTTCATTTCTATAGATTTAATATACACAACCAAACTATTTGTCCCTGTGGACAAACCTGTACTCTATGGGTCATTACTTTACTACATGTCATATAACAAGGCCATATATTCAAAAACGTTCACTTTCAAACGTAAACATGAATATTCGTCAAAAGCTACTCAGTTCTAAAACTCATATAAATACTCTGAAGGTATTAGTTAAACATATTTCAGAAAACACACCATTAGATATGTATACATATCTAATGGTGTGTTTCTGAAATATGGATATGGATATACGTATATCTATATATATATATAACAAACTTCAGATTAGAAGATATCAATCTCAAGCGAAAAACAAGAACTACTGTAGAGAAAATTTCTTACAAACTAACTTTTACCCCAAGCAAGAATAGAATCCAAGAAAACGACAACCAGCAGCCACCTTTAAACACTCAACTGCAAATATGCACACTGTCGATGGCCTTGGAAGACCCAAAAGTGGGAGATAGGGGTTTGGACCAGTTCCATTCTCCGGGCTTTCTTAGCTTCTTAGATCAAAAATAGAAAACTGCCATCTCATGAGAAGACTTCATCTTTGGTTAGGAAGAGGCTTGGACTAAATTCTGGCTCGGAGCTTCTCCTAGCTTACCATCCTGAACCAACACCACAACCAATGGCAAATGGAAGACCCACAACGAGATCCAAGAGGAGTGAAGACAGTTTCCTTCCCTGGTCTTCGTTTAACCACCCCTGACAAACAGCCACTAATAGAGTAGGCCCTAAATAACAGGTTAGGAGGACCTCAAAGACCAGTTCCAGGTTCTCGGCTTCTCACCAAAAATAATAAGAGTATCAACAACAAAACTGGAACGAAAAATCATGTACTCCCAAATCAACAGTGTTCAGGAATGGACAAAAAAGGCGAACAATGAAATAAATAGAAAAAGAGGATGATCTCTATTTACAGCACCTCAAGACCAATCACCCACACACTAGCAACGTACCAAAAGAAAAGTGATGTTGATGAAAACGACTCAATATTTAGTGTCGGTTTCAAGACAAAACCTCATACCTTCCAATCTAAAAAAAAAAAAAGATTTTTATTAACACATGATACGAATACAGCGCAGCACATGATACAGAATACAGGAATATCTACATTTTCGGCGGAAAATGTAAATATGTAAAATATGTAAATACAAGGCAGGGTTGGGCAGAAATACTCAAAAATGTATTTGGAAATACAGACACTGGAATACATTAAAATTGTAGCTTCAATACTGATACTGAACTATATCTGTAAAAGTGTATCGCCATACGTATCGGAAACACATTTTAAATAGAGGCAAAAAGTATTGGGAAACACAAATGCAGCAATACATTTAGGGAGGGAAGAAATACAAATACAGAAATACTGATACTGCAATACATTTTTCAAATTTGTTTGAGACGCCAAATGAGATGAAGCTTAAAGTTGGAAGTGGAAGTTCTTGATCCTGAAATTACTTTCCCATAGGCTTGGCACTTTGCCTTGAAGGTAGTGATTTCGGACGACGAGGAGTCTTCAATGGGCTCAAAAAGACGTTCCATCAAGGACTGACCGCCCGCGGTCCCTTCCCCGACATACTGTCTGTCTGACAAAGAATGCGAAAAGACTTCGACCTCTAAATAAGTTATTTGTCATCAAAAATCCCATCAAAACGTCACCACGCCTCTGCCCAATAAGGACGCGTCTGTCAACATTTATCACATGACGTCACGGTGTTATGAACTGGTATTCTTTATCTGTAGGTGTGGCCTTGAACATGAAACTTTACCACGCTGCTGTATGAAAGGACAATACGCACTTTCCTTGTAGGTTACCTCGTTGAAGATCGTGCAGGCAGTTTCAATTGAAATTTTTGAGAACGGTGGACCACCAGGAGCATCCTGGAAGACATGTCTTATCTTCTTTTCCGGTTGAAAAAAACTATACGGTTTCATCCCTGTTGTGAAAGTCCTTCCCGCCGACCCTCTGCCACCGACGCTTGGATTGCAGTCCTCAAGTTTCGCCTTGCATACTCCAAATAGAGACCTCGTGGAATGCGACCTGATATTGCCGGCACAGGTGCGAGCTCTCCGAGAAACAGCGCGCTTGAGACGAGTCGCAGGTCTACGAAGTCTGGGTCGGCACAGCGAGGCCACGTCTGACTTCGCTTCCTGGGTTTCCGGATCACCAGAGCAGCGGGTCACTTTCACGTCAGCTGATGACGTACCCTTGAGCCGTGCAATATTACGGCCGCAGTCGCAGACGCATTCGAATAGGTGTAACTTCACTGCGTGAGTCATCCTACTTTCTCAAGTCAACCACCGCCAGGATCGTGCTGCATCGGACTGTGACTCAGCTTTGCCGGCTGGGTGTACCGGGTGTACTGTGTACGTTAAGGCGAGAAAGACGGTTAGCAGCGTGCTTGATGCCAGCAAACAATGACTCAAGAAATTCCTACCTAAGGACCTGCGGCACAGGATGCTCTGACTCCCCTCCAGGCACGTCACCTGGTTCGAGTCCCCGATTACGCAACACTTCTCAGAAAGAGAAGGGAACGCATAGAAGAATAGTTTGGAGAATCGGAAGGAACCTTGTTCAGTATAGTAATAATGCCCCAGCATCTCCTTAACCCTGGTGCCCTCGAGCAGTACAAAAAAAAAAAGCGGTCGGGGTTTTTGTTTTTTTTGTGTGTGGGGGGGGGGATTTAGCGAAATACATTTTACCCTGATTGTATCGCGATACAGAGGAACATTCCAAATGTATTTCGATACAGGAATACAGATACTGGTGAAAGAAATGTATCGCGATACAGAAATACAGATACGAAATGTATTTCTAAAATACTATCGCGATACATTTGTATCGCGATACTGCCCAACCTAGATACTAGGATATGTATAGCTATAAAAACGAATTTCTTGTTTAAAAAAAATATATCAGTGAAAAATCTAAAAAAAGACGAAGAAATAAAATGATCTCTGCTTCCCCTCCCCCGCCGAAAAAAGCAAACATAAAAATAAGCAGAAAGACAAATAATAAATAAAATGAAAACATACATGAGAATACAAAAGAAATGCAGCTAAACATAATTAATTAAATAAATAACTAAAAGAGAATAAGAATTTTAAATTGTTTCCAATTAAATTTTTATATATTACAGAACGAAAATTTAAAAAAAAGAAAAAGACAACTTTTTCGTTTTCAGGAACACCGAAGACAAAAAGGCAAGACCAAGCGGAACAACAATTAATGACTTAATAACAAAGGGGAAAAACGAAACACAAATAATCATGAATGCCCAAATAATGTTTCCAAGTTCGTTCCAATGCCAAGGTTAAACTACCTCCGTGCTTTTCCTTTTAATTGGCTTTAAGAACTAAAGAGACTTTTGGCCGATTACGGCCCTCATTTTTATTCTAAATTGGATTAAACCTGTTATACCGTCATGTGGTGCAGGTCAGGTGGTGCAAGGAACAGTTTATTTCCTTTATTGCCTTACCACCGTCAGGTGGTGAAAAAAGAAACTTATTTACTTTATTTTTAACTCTCACTTATAAATAGTGTAACTGAGTGCTTTCGTCCCCCCCCCCTGTCTCAGCTGAGATGCTGTTCCCAGAGAGCCGGTCTAGGCGTTTACTGTAGTTTTTTCGCCAGACGTGTCCTAACTCAGAGCTCAGCCGATCTAGAAGAAAATATTGATAGTCAATAAAGTCATTAATCAAATCGTAGCAAGGCTAATCCGTAGATTGCTTAGGTTTACTCTTGCAACATCAAATGGTCCTTCAACCCTTCATCTACGCTTAAGACCTGTTAAATAAAGTCTTGTCATTTAAGTGAAAACCTATATTTCTACGTCAGTTTTAAGAAATAAAACTACTTTAAAGGCTCCCTGCAATAATATTCAAGCACCTGCCTTTTTTGCGGTTTCCACGTCTCTTTGGGTTCGGGCAAGCCAGCGGGCACGGAGAGAGTAACTAAATATCAGTGCGTCATTTTTTAACTGGACTACTCGAAAACCTCCTCCACCTGCGGGGGTGACCCGGAGTGCCAAAGCGCGCGATATGTGACGACAGCGTGGCATTTTTGGTCCTGGCCTTACTGCTGGTCGGAGCCGCTAAAAGCTTTTTTTATTTGAAATACAAAATATAAGTGGCGCGAACCGTTTTAATCATCTATGAAAGTAGTTTCTTTTTCTTGAGTACTTTAGATCAGAAAAGAAACAAGTGCAGTTTATAAAGTACGGAAATAAGAAATGACCCGTCGACATACCCGCCACCAAGTGGTGGAAAAGGCGGCGAATACTAGAAAGAGGTAGTGGGATCAGGCACCGAAAAGCGGCGAGCGTAGAAAGGTCCCGGATGTACGCGGCAGCGTTGCGGTCGTAGGGGTCGAGGATCCGACCGGTTTCGAGCGTTTGGAAGGTCAAAAGTCGTTGCAGGGCCCCTTTAAGACTTGCAGGCATTTGCGGCAAACGAAATATGTAGTTATAAATGCACCCATATTGCTTCCATAATATTTATAAGTTATAAATAAAACCGCTGACCTCCCATTTCAACTCACCAGTGTCAAATGTATTACGAAATTAACAGTTCAATGAATAACCTGTTATACAAGTTGAACAGGACGTGACACTTGAACCAATCAAGAATTTAAAATATATCACGGACCTCAAAAGGCTTCTGAAGTAAAAAAGAACAATACTGGAAAATACGCTCACACAACCCAGGAACACAACTGACACTCCACTCCCACCAAAGAAATCGAATATTGGTAAATTACGACTACTCAACGCTTTTGGGATATTCGGCTTTGGACATACTTGGACGGCTTTATAAGAACACACATTTCCCGCCGGGAAGAACTGTGCTATTTTAACAGGAAAAATTACATAACATTATGTTGAACACAAAAATAATCAATCAGAACGTCTCTCACGGTTTACTAGAATAAAAAATCAGCAGAACCCATCCTTTGGGAATGATTATCTACGTTAATGCGAATAGCATCAAACGGTGCGGAGTTATGCGCGTTCGTCAGGTGGCCGGCACACTCTAGATACGCCAGCCCACTCTTGAGGCGATTCTAAATTTGTTGACACTTTCACAGCCCTGCGCACGATCTCCGCAGCCCAGCACGTGCGTTTGTGTCACTTAGGAAGGCGAGCAAAGCACGCGCCATACGCACAAACACTCAAAATGGTACCGACCAGACTTTCTGGCGTCTCAGCTAGTCTCAACTAACGGTACTCTAAACGGTTGTTTATATCTTTACCATAGGACGCGCTTTACAGCGCTGTCACAGCTAGCGTGCGCGCGCGTTCCATGCACGAGGGCTCATTCCGCTCTCGTGAGGCTGAGCACGGCCGCTACATCACCCTCTCCCCGAGCGCGGGAGAGGGTGAGCTAGCGGCCGTGCTCAGCCTCACGAGAGCGGAATGAGCCCTCGTGCATGGAACGCGCGCGCACCGGTAGCTGTGACAGCGCTGTAAAGCGCGTCCTATGGTAAAGATATAAACAACTGTTTAGAGTGCGTTGAATGACTGCCTTCATAGCTCTGTGGTTAGCGCGTCTGCCTGCTGATCAAAGGGTCAACGGTTCGAATCCCAGCCGGCGCCGGTCTTTTTATTTATTTATCGACCCGCGGCGTAAGAGGTTAGATAGCCAGATAGATAGATAGATAGATAGATACATAGACGAAAAGTGCGTGAAGTATCCAAAGAGTGCTATTCGCATTAAAAGCGCTTAGAAATGGCACTGTACAGGGCATTTCGCGCCGATCTCTGTGGATTACACGCTAGACTCGTCAGAAATTCCTGGCCCAGAGTTCGACAAAGTCCGAGCTCATCAGATTAGGGCGAAACGTACATTGCGTGGCGAGAACACCTGTCCCCGATGGTCAAGAGGTTCGCTCCTTGTCACTCACATGGAAGATAAGGCGGTCCGTCGTGTCTTCTGTCCGTCAGAGCTAGTGGTTACATGTATGCAGAAATAACTCAAGGTCACCGGTTTGTAAGTGCTGCCGACAGAATACCCATGGCCTTGGCAATCCGAATTTTGAAGATTGCACTTGGCATGAAGATGAAATGGGCCGCCTGTGATTGGAGCACTAGAACCACCGTTCTTGCCGGTTCCAGTAGGAGTAGCGTGGATGTAAGAGGTACCAAGCCTCTTCGCCCAATAGAAACAAATCCGCTAATCAATAAAACACGCTCAAGCAACTCAAAACCTGACCTACCATGCTGTTGGCGAAGCAGATGCTGCTATTCCTTTTTTTTTCTCTGGGAGAAAAGATATATTTCTGCCAAAAACTTGCATAAATTGCGGAGCGTATCTTCCCGTTTGCGGTTCGACTTAAGCTTGTTGGAAATTGAGGGGACCGTACCACCCACCTCCTCCCAGTCCCTACTTTCTCATGTGGCAATTGTCCATGCGACCTCACTTTCCGTGCTGTGCGTGTGTGCTTCGCGGGCTGGACTCCGTTATCCCTAAGGCTTAGAGTATAGTGTAAGCTAACCTCTTAGGACAACCGATCGTAAGTCTAACTTTCATTACGTGATCACGCTCTCTTCCGTAGTCTGGGTAGGACACCGTTCCAAGCACAGGCCCCATGACATTTGCATACAGGTCATGACCGTGGCTGCTGCAGTCTGCCTTTTGCGCCATCCTGAGTTTCAGTCGCTGCCATCATCGCAAGCAGTCACCGAGTATGCTTCCTGGATCCTCCCCGACGCCGTGGCTTCTGCGGCTTCGTCAACTTCAGCTGTGGGAGCATCCCTTGTCCAGCCACCTTGTGCGTGGTAGTCACCTGATCAGACACAGGCACGGGGCGTATGTAAACGCCCACCTGACCAAAAGCTAGTTGGAGCGACGACGCCGTTCTCAAGCATAGGTCACTCATGGCAATCTGGTATACAGGTATTGTCCAGTGGCTGTGCAGTCTGCCTTTGCGCCTCCCTGAGTTTCAGTCGCTGCCATCATCGCAAGCAGTCGCGAGTATGCTTCTGGATTCTCCCCGCGCCGTGGCTTCTGCGGCTTCGTCAACTTCAGCTGTGGTAGCATCCTTGTCCAGCCACCTTGTGCGTGGTGGTCACCTGATCAGAAACAGCGACGGGGCGTATGTAAACGCCCACCTGACCAAAAGCTAGTTGGGCACGACGCCGTTCCAAAGCATAGGTCACTCATGGCAATCTTGTATACAGGTCGTGACCGTGGCTGCCGGTCTGCCTTTGCGCCTCCTGAGTTTCAGTCGCTGCCATCATGCAAGCAGTCAGCGGTATGCTCCCTGGATTCTCCCCGACGCCGTGGCTTCTGCGGCTTCGTCAACTTCAGCTGTGGTAGCATCCCTTGTCCAGCCACCTTGTGCGTGGTGTTCACCTGATCCGAAACAGCGACGGGCGTATGTAAGCGCCCACCTGACCCAAAAGCTAGTTGGGCACGACGCTGCTCCAAGCATAGGTCACTCATGGCAATCTGGTATACAGGTCGTGACAGTGGCTGCTGCAGTCATGCCTTTGCGCCTCCTGAGTTTCAGTCGCTGCCATCATCGCGAGCAGTCACCGAGTATGCTTCCTGGATCCTCCCCGACGCCGTGGTTTCTGCGGCTTCGTCAACTTCAGCTGTGGAAGCATCCCTTGTCCAGCCGCCTTGTGCGTGGTAGTCACCTGATCGAGACAGGACGGGGCGTATGTAAACGCCCATATTTTAGCGGCTCCTGGAAGGCTAGGTTCGACATTGTACATGTTCCTTTTAAAAGTACACGGGAGTGACGTCTTCGCGTCTGATTGGTTGGAAGCAAAAGTGACGTGATTTCCCTGAAAAGTGGGCGGAGTCGGCTTAAACTGGGCGAGGTCGGCTACCGAACGTGATAACAAAGTGGCTTTCGTTTTGTAGTGAGTACGTTTCAAAGGTACGCCTCCTGAGAGAGGTGTCTTTCGTTGGTCATATTTTCCAAACCGCATCGTCGTCGGGCGATTGTGCCACTTTTCAACTAATTTAGTTATTGTTCGCCGGGAGCTCTGGCGGCACTGCGCAGCATTCGAGCTCCGCGAGGTTGCAAGCGTGCGATGCAGCGCCGGCAGCGCGAGACAACGTTCGCGCGAGGAGCCGGAGGTGGAGAGACCGCAAACGAGGCTCATGGACTTCCCGACTGTGGAGCTTCAGTGTTGTACACTTCGTTTCTACGACACGGAGTGCTTCAAGAGTTTGGAGGCGAGCGACGAGGCACGTAGCGCGGGACTGAAGACAGTCGGCGTCTCTGTCCGCGTCGCGTCCGTCGCTATCGTGCGTCGTGTCGGGGTCCGGCGCGGCTGGCTCCGCTTCCCCGAGACGCCGTGCGAGAGATACGACGTGAGACGGGCCTCAGGCCGCTCGGTAGGATATTCGGAGTCATCGGTTGCGTGAGCGAAACGATGATCTGCCATCGGCGGCCCGTCCAAGAACGATCCCACCGCCACGAAGGCGGTGCACTGTGCCGCAAGCATTTCTACGCCCACAACGTGATGGTGGTAAGTACGCTCGTATTACGTACTCAAAATCAGTTCCATGTGTGTCAAAAATAGTACAGCGTAACGCCGGTACGGTGTGGATATGCCATTTTATAAATCAAGAGGTGTGGGCTCGTGTGGCCCCAGGGGCGGCACGCAGGTATTTCTAGAGGAGGTGAGGCTTTTGGTCAGCGTATGATATAGTTCCGGGACCCCCCCCCCCCCCCCCCGCTTCCAAGCCCTAAATGTTTACTCACATAGAATTCAAGAGGGGGTCAGGTCATCCGGACTACCCTCTTTGAACCCTCCCCTGTGCTCCGCCTGCACGAGCGTGTGCTCAATGTAGTATGTCGTGACTTTTAAAACGTGGCTCCTTCCGCCCGCCACATTATTTTTGTTGGGAGGAAGTGGTTCCTTGTCATCATATCTTGTATCCATGAAGGTCTGTTGCAATCATGTTATAGTGTCAAAAGAACTTGAAAGGTTCTGGAATTGAGACTGCTTTGTGAACCATTTTCTTCTGGTTGACGTTGGTATTTACTTTGTCTTTTCTTGTCAGGGTACACTGTGTAGGGGGTGAGGAGGTCGTTTGAATTGTGAAAGAGGTCTGGGACATGTATATAAGGCAATGGTTATTCAATAAACTTTAAGCTGTGTTAAAGACTTCATTGTTCTGTCCGTCCGTCCAGCTCGCCTGAATTTGATACCTTTCTCCAAACAATACGCCCTCTTTGGAGCAGAGCACACAACCTTTTTGCTCTGCCTCGCAGCTACTTCCTTTTAATTTATGAGTTATGCCATGAATGTAGAGGTACTAAAATTTTTTGCTTAGTTCTTGTCTTCTCTCTTTCATATCTGTGTCAGCCGATTTGTGTTACAGTTTGGTGCAGGTGTTTTCAGATGCGCATCCCAGGAAACTAATCGGATACCCAGGATC
Source organism: Ixodes ricinus (assembly GCA_037355805.1). Classification (NCBI taxonomy): domain Eukaryota; kingdom Metazoa; phylum Arthropoda; class Arachnida; order Ixodida; family Ixodidae; genus Ixodes; species Ixodes ricinus. Next base: position 8,583 of record JAZHYW010028578.1, on the reverse strand, counting down.
ATCATAGGCAGAAATATTGCTTTTCAAAACTTCGCCCGTTATTCTGGTGACAATATTTCTTCGAGGCCGATACAAGAGTAACATAGGAAACTACTGCGTTTTATAGTTTTGGAATGTCCAGATGCAAACGAAAGAAATCCTTTGCACGACCTTGGTTCATTCTTGCAACATGAGTCTATATCTTTAAATTCCAGTGTGAAGTCGAGTCGAACATGATGGACCTGTGCACAGGCATTCCATGTGCTGTGTTCAGAGACGGATGGTACTGCCCCTTGGATGTGTATTGAGTGCATGGCAGTGATATCGATAGCCTTTCCATTTTATGAGCAGAAGGCATGAAATGCGTGGGATAATTACTGAGAAGGCTTGCGGTTTTACCAAACTGACAAAGGTCACCTCACTTTCCCCTGCAAAGAGCCGAGAAATACTTTAGGCCCTCTGTACACCTGTATAGTGTTGATTAAATCAGGGATATTGCCATTTTGGGTATTGTTTCATTTCCCCTGTGGTTTTAAGCATCCGGTTATTACCTTCTGTATTATAACTGTACATCACGCAGCTGTGCCTCTTGATGCTAGTATTGGATTTGTGTCAGTTAGGATCTCCAAGACATTCCAGGTTTCTCTCCCCTTACTTTTTGTCACGGTGCCTATTTAAGCACTTTTTGGAAAATAAAAATTTCAGCTGTTTGAGACCTTTCGGCGTAGGTGTCCTGCTTACGTAGAGTATCAGGGTTTATGGTATGTTGCAGAGCTAGTTTATTTTTGAAAGTGCCTTTATTCTTAGAATGCAAAACCGTAACTTGAAAAAGTAAAATGATATGAAAACATGTGATGCAATATTTCATTCATGAAAGTAAAAATGAACACTGACGACTGCTAGCACAACCTAAACACTTCGACATTCTTGAAGCACACTACCTCTAGGTTGTATTTCGTAACACATCTATTAATATACACGAAGGCCTGTCATATTCGGGACAAGATTAAATGCAGCTAGACAATAATATACTGTAAACGACCTATTTCTCGCAGGATCAATATTTCGCGATTTAGTTCAAAGCTGAAGTTTTGGAATATTATGCAGGTTCTAATTTTCGCGACGCGGTGGGATCTCAATATAGATTCCAATGTGTTGACATCTTACCGGAATTGTTCGCTGGGACCTATTTTCACGAATTGTAGGTGATTCGCGAAAATTACTTGGCGAGGTTTGTGACTGAGGTATTCAGACAAGATGAAAGTAGTTGCTGCTGCGGTTATGACTACACTGTAGGTCTCAAAGGTGAGCGCACGCAGGCGAGCTCGTGAAAAGTGGACATACCTTGACCTGGGACAGGGAAGGAAAAGAAAGGCACATCTCAATGAACACAGCTGTTTTTGGATACGCTGTGCGTTGACTGCCCCTTTAACGTATCTTGTTTCTTCCCCTGTCTCGGGGTAAGTCATATCCAGCCAAATGTTTCTTGGTTTCAACAGAGCAAGCAGGCGTCTTTGTCCAGGTCGTCTGCTTGCTTCCGCTGTCTTGATTACGCGCAGAAGTCCGCAAAACGCTGGTAACGAGAGTTCTTTATGTCCACGCATCAGCCCCGTGATTCTGGCTGGCTCCGACATGTTGCTTTACAAGAAGGCGTGAAGAGCGCATCTCGCATTCCTTGTAATATTGAAACAACTTTCTCTCCAAATAACTCTTCAATGTATTGCAAAAGGACACAAAAAAGCGGAATGTTTTAACAGCGTCGCAGCAGGTTTTTATTGTTTTTCAATGCTTTTACCTGTACTAGAACAGATGCGACGGCCAGCGACGCACAGGATTGGTTGCCGTTCGTTCACTAAACGCTGGAACCGCTCCCCGTGTCGTAGTAAACTCTACCCCGTATCCCGCGCATAGGGACGCTTCGGGGAATGCGCTGCTCCCTCCGCTCGTTGGCGGTTGGCTCCGGACGTCGCTCAAACGGGTGACAGGTGTCAAGTTTGCGATGACGTAGCGGCGTCAAAGTGGGCGGAGCCGCCACGTGAGTGTTGCTTGGATACGTTCCTCCTTTCCATTACGTCACTTCCATGTACCTTTTCTCAAATGTCGAACCTAGCTATCCTGACCGGCAGCTGGTTGGGCTACGACACCGTTCCATGACTGGGTCACTCAAGGCATTCTGGTTTACAAGTGCGTACAATATATTCCTATTATTGTGACGATAACGTGTGTGTGATAGCAGTTTCGTGCCCTCGTTGCCTGTATGTCATCTTGCAATCTGAGAAACTAAATGTTGCACTGTACCTAACAGAACTTGCCGATACTTTATTGTGGCATTCAGTCAAATCCAGGTCGAACGGCGATCCTTCCAACTCGTTAGATGTCACAAGCGATCCATCAGTCGGAAACCAAGTCACTGCAGACACTCTTTTCGCTTCTTTCCGGCAAGGCACGAATACTGTCCGAGATATAAGCTATTCAGATAAAACAGAATCAGATGGACGAAATGATAAACTCTCTGTAATTCAAAGTTGAAATTATCGAGACGGAGTGCGCTGGCTATAGGGACGCTCGGCAGAGTATAGAGACACTTACAAGGCAACCACTGAAATTACAGCCTCACTGAAACTTCTTAATGAGGATGCGAATACTTTCAAAAACAGTCGCGAAGGAATATCGTTCTACCTATATAATACACCCGACTCCCCGAAAGATGCCCAGATAGCTGAAGAGAAAAGCCGTGAACTTTTTTTAAAGCACACGCTCGACATTACCTTAGAACAGAACACAAATGGCACCTTGCGTCCGCTAGAAGCCCTACTGATCCCACAGCGAACAGCGCCACGCGCAGGCCACTTTTGCAGGCCGCGTAGGGAGGCGGCAGACGCCCAGCCGCCGCATTCTGCAGGCTCCGCGCTTGCGCCAATGTGTCAAGCAGGGGACACATAAGCAATGAACTGCCGCGCGGCGCCCGTTTTCAACGGTTTGGTTTGGGTTCGGTGCTGTGTGCGTTTTGAACGCTTTCCTAACAACGTTCTAGTCGTCTGCGAAGTTATTCGGACTCCCAGGGGTGACACGGAAGGTTTTGGAAATCACCATCTCAACTAACAACTGGCGGGTCTTCACGAAAACAACGACGGTGCCGACAAGCAGCGGTATGGCTCTGAGCGAGATTGGTTTGGTGTTGGTGGTTTGAGTTCAAGTTGGGAATCTGTTTGCCGGAATGCTACTGCCACAGCCGACGAAGGAGTTAACGCGAGCAAGATTCAAACGGAACGACGACGACGGCGAGACTACACCTGATCAATTCTATCCCCATCTCCTGAGGCTTTTCGTAAATAACCGGTAAACTGTTCTTTTCCACATTATATTCTGCGATCACATACAAGCAGAGAGGCACCGGACCTCTTCTCGCAAACGACCTCCTTCTTGGAGGCCAAGACATCCACGAAGATGACCACAGAAGTCACCGAACCATCCCACGGACTTAGACAAGGACCAGGCGAGTTCAGCAATGATCGTCAAGGACGGCTATACAATTCCGTCTATGGACGTCACCGATGAAACCGCCACATGCTCCTCCTCGACGATCGTATCCACCTGCGATGATGAAGTCATGCAATCGAACGACGGTGAATACGAGGTCGCTCACGGAAAGAAACGACGCAAGAGGTGCCTGGATTCAGCATCACCTTTCAAGGATGAAACCAACCTGCAAGTCGGTCATACCGTACTGTTCATCCCCACTGGAAGCCACCAGGCTCAGCCACTAAGCAAAATCAAGCTCACCGACTTTTTGAACAACGCTGCACCAGGCATGGTGAGTGAGATCCGAATTAACAAGGCTCGCAACGTTAACGCAGTTGACACAAAAACGACCCCTTTTTAAAGCCGAATTCCTCAAGGTAACGGAACTCTGTGCACTGCCAGTGACAGCCTTTCTGCCCAGAGACCGCTCGAACTGTTTTGGCGTCCACAGAGATATTGACCCCTGATTTCACAGAGGACGACGTAAAGACCCGTCTAGAGTCCTCTGTTGGCCATAACAGAGGTGGAGCGACTCGGGAAGAAATCGCCCGTCCTACGGGTTGCCCTTCATACAGGACGGTGCCACCCCAACATGTCAAAAGGAGTCTTGTCAAAGCTGGGGTACTTCCCTACCGACTACGACCCCTGTAATGTTACAAATGCCAAACGTTTTGGCCACATTGCAGCTGCGCAACAACGCAGCCTCTCAGCTGTGCCATCGGTGTGGGCAGTGCCACGAATGTGAGTGCAAAGCCAACCCGCTTGATGCGTGAATCGTCAGGGAAGCATGCTTCCAACGCAGCCGAATGCCCAGTGAAAGTAAGAGAGACTAGAGGTCACGAGATACCAGCCGAAACGCATGCCACCACGTTTCGTGAGGCAACTAAGACGTTACGCCGTACACACTAAACACCTAATAAGCAAAAAAAAAAAACTGCCGGAAAGGACTACGGCCACAACCTGATGTCACCATCAAAGATGGCTTACCAACGGAGGCGGTTCAAGAGTACCTTCCCCTTGAAAAACAAGAGAGCAGAAACGAAAACCCCGATGCCGTTGGATCCAACTCACGAGTCCCCACGCGGGAGGAACTGGAAAAAGCATCCTTCTTGGATGAACAAGACATCCAAGACATAATTTCAAACAAGGTCTTCCGATTTTGCATGCGTTGGCACCTAGCGAAAAACGGGAAGGAGAAAACCACCTCTATCTTCAAGGTCACAATCCCACTCGTGTTCACTACTCTTAGCGTAAATTATTGTCAATAATAACATTGGAGTCAACACCTCATCAGGTGACCAAAGCTATTCCTTCGTTACGGTCCAATGTTTTAATGATGCTCTGAAGCTCTTTCAGGCTTACCTCATTTGACGCACCAAACACAGCCAATGTTGTGCCTTCATTGCTTGCTAAACGACGACCGGGAAAAATGCCGGAACTATACTTTGCAGTGTATATAGCACTGGTTTTTTTGTCTTTACGAACTTTATATTCCTCCATGAGATCGCAAATTGATTTCCCGATTTTTAGAGGAGATTAATCTGGCCAGGGATTTCTTCGATTCTCGCTTTGTGACGCCTTCGCTTCGTTTCCCTGAACTACCGAAGACCTCACTTTTCTCTGGTCATAGACAGAGCGCAGTTTCTCAAGATGGGATTTTTCTCCTGCATCAGTACCAGCCGGGGGAGGAATACTCCAGCGAATTCATCCAACTGCAAGCGGTCCTAAGCCAGCTGGCAGCAGCCCTACCAACAGCTTCGAAAATGGGAAGCATAATTTATCCAACGTTCAAACACCCTTATCACGTGCTCTCTGCTACAATGGAACGCTAACGGGAATACAATCGCGGCTGCCAGGGCTTCGCGACCATCTGCAAGACAATGCATATGATGCCCTGGCCCTCAAGGAACCGAACACAAAAGACAATCGCATCTCAGGGTACGTGACATATATGAGCAAGGCTCATATGCTCCTTCATTGTAGGAGGAGTATATGAGCAACATATACTCTCTCCTACAATGCATTCTCTACGACACAAAGAGAAGGGCGTCAGGAAGAGTACAGAACACTCAATTTATCCTAGAGCTCTCTGGAGGAGATTATCAGACCACGAGGCATAAACTGCACCAAAAGAAGGCGCTGAAGGCACTGGAGAACTGCCTGGACCAGACAGGGTTTAATCTCCTCCTCTGGAAAAGGCAACGAAAAGAGGTCTGGTGACAACAGCCTTTCCGACAGACTAACTCATCAATTCCACTCCCTGTGGTCGAACTAAATCAGGAAACTACTCTCTTTCGCCTACTTCAGACTTCCTCAACCACCATCTAGGTGACTGGAACCTATTCAAACCAGCCTTGCAATGGCTATGACCATCACAGACCCACTGCCTGCAAATCAGACTTTGACTGTTGGAGAAAGACGAAGAAGCCCTATCCTTCCCCCCTGATTCTACTCGCCCTTTTCCCACCTTTTTTCCCCAAGAACCCTTCCCCTCCGACTGAGACATGGGTGTCTAAGTACGCCCCAACAATAGTCGCTTTCCCAAACCCCCCAAAACGCATACTACAACAACTCGAGAGATGTAGAAAGGATGCCGAGACGGTGCGCTTTGTACCAGGGAGACCTTTGGCGTCATCAGGTTTGTCAAGCCAGTTATTCGATGCCGCCGGGAGAGGAGAAACGTGTTGTGTGTTTCGGAATTTCTCTGCTGGGTTAGTATTGTTAATGCGTTGGTAGGTATTTAACTCCTATGCATAGTTTTTATGAGGGCTCCCAAATATTGCTTTATTACTGCTCATTTCAATGTCGCAATCATAACGCCTGATAATTACTGTATTCAGTACAGCTTCCTTGGCATAAAGTCTATAAAACGACTCCTGTTTTTTCAAACGATGCCGACAAGCTTTCATGAAAGCTGATCGCGTCTAGTACAAGGATTCGCGGTAGCCTTTTCAACAATCTGGACCTCTTCGGACCCCTGAACGCGGCGTTCCCCTGTTGGAAAATCTTGAAGATGGAAATATGGTGGAAAAACCCTCATAGAAGAGTGTCGTATCATGGGTCATTCTACACCAGCAAGAGCGGCTCCAACATTGTGGATTAGGGCGGAATGATACAGGCAGACGGAACCATACAAGTGTGTCGTATTAAGCGCAGACCGCATGGAGCGTTTTTCTGCACGCGAAAACGCGACGCGCTATGAACGCTCGCGCGGAAGCTGACGCGGGGGCACCCGCATGCAGACAAAGCCAAGCGCCGCCGGCCGCGCGTTATCAGCGTTGCCAGATAACAGAATTCTCAACGCGCGATGTAATTGCTCACGCAAATACTACAAAATAAGAGTGAAAGTAACAAATAAGTAGATAAAACGGGTTTTTGTGTCAAAAAGAACACTTTTTCAATTTTTATATGGCCAATAAAAATGTTTTTGAACACTTTGAATTGCGCTGAATACGAAACAGCGTACTGAGCCAGCCGCGTCGCGAGTGGTGTGTTGTTCGTGTTGCGTGCTTTCCTGCGCTGAAGTGCAAGTAAAGTTTACTTTAGTGAAACTCATCCAGGTCGAAACGGGCAGTGGGTGGGGTTCCGTCGGACGTAACTCGAAACCTTGGGGTAAAGTTACGTCGGACGTAACATTAATTTTTATTTGCAGTTCCGTCGGACGTAACTTTAATTTTCATATTGGGTTACGTCGGTCGTAACTCGAATCCTTGACATAAAGTTACGTCGGACGTAACTTTAATTTTTATTTCGGGTTCCGTCGGACATAACGCTAGACACTGCGTTTTTGTTAAATCAAAAGGCACAAAACGCTTTTTTTTCCTCGGTGTCATGAAAAAGACTGTCTAGATCCGTAGAACAATTATCGTGTTCATAGGCAATGTATAATCTGCGCACCGTTGTGACAAAGCACAAACTATTCCACCTTAGTAAAACACCATACGATAGAATTATACGATGACAAAGCATAATGTCTCCGACAGCTAAATTCCCTACGCAAGCAGCATGCACATAGTGCTTGTGGCACAAAAGCGGAAAGAGCACAGAAAACACATATCTTTCACTCCCAGGATAGCACCTATGGTATTCCAGACGTGTTTCTTCTTGTCATTATTTTTATACCCCTTATCTGATAGGTCCCAAGGAATGGGACGCTTCTCAACCTCGTCAATGAGCATTTCATTGAATGCACGTTTGTCAACCATCGCACGTGCAATCGGCAAACAAAAAGAAGCGCAGTCAAACCAGTCAAACCGCCAAAACCAGAAGCGGTTTTCTGTGCAGAACCATGTGACGGTTCGAGCGACTCTCATTGGGCGAGAGCCGCTTCGACGCCTCGGCGCGCGCGTCTTGTTCTGGGTCGGCTAGAAACCAACGCTCCCGCGAAAACGCGCGGCCGCGCGCAGGAAATGACGTCAATTTGACGCCGACGCGCCTAAATCGCGAGCAAAAACGCTCCATGCGGTCTACAGCATTGCGGGACACCCGCGTACCTGTGGTAACGGACGTTACGCCCGGAACCACGGAGGCGCACGTGGAGACCACGTGAGGATGGCGCTACGGAACCATGGAGTGCGACGGAGAACCGTGCAAGCACAACCTCTGCAGGTTCAATGCCACAGGCTACAGATACCACTGACAGGTGGAGCCATGTGGCGTAGATTTACCCCGCATGCGTCCCCGAAAATATGCTGGGTATTGCCTTTTCACTGGCATACAGGGCGATTGTTTTAGAGCTTTACATATTTGGTTAAAAAGGTCGTGAAAGCTACACTTATGCGGTTTCTGCAGGTGAGTTATACGACCAGGGGGACGTTGTTTAGGGGCCTAATAGTAACGATCAGTCGGATAATTAAATGCAATTTGTTAATTAAATTTGTTTAATTTGTGAAAATGAACATATGGTTTCAAAAAACGAGTGCCGGAAATTCTTGGAAATGGCCGGCTACTTTATTATGCAACAAATGATTACCACGCCTCACACGTGAAGATGGATTCTAGATTCTGCAGTTCTAGATTTAATTGTCACCACCCATCCCGAGAATGCATCTGTACGCGTCATCGACAAAATTAGTGATCTTT
>JAZHYW010028573.1:0-20661 GCA_037355805.1 Ixodes ricinus | reverse complement strand
AAAGTGCAGTTCTAAAGAACTGGGGACACCTGGGCAGACCTATCTTTTTAGAAGTCTCTGGACGCACATATGTATGCACCAAACAAGAAAGCTGCACAAGAGCCTGCTTTTTTGTGATCGACAAGGCGTCCGCACTCTGCCCCGACGCTTTCAAAGTATTTGCCAGCGCAATCTCTGGCTTTACCTGCTTCCCTCAGCATTGCTTCTTCGTCATTTTTAGCCCAATCGCTGGGTTGCACTCTTGGTTGGTTTTGCTGGCTAAGTTGCGCAGACTAGGATCTGGGAGGAAAAGTGTGTCTGCCAATGTTGACAGAAAACTCTCCAGTGGTAGTAACAAGTATGAATAAATTAAATTGAAAAAGGGGACAACCAGCATGAGTCAGCCTTCCTTGGCATTATTAGATAGGTCCTGATCCCTTGTTATCGATCTCTAGGCATTGTTCTCGAGGTCGTCCTAGAAGTCGTCCTTGAGGCTGTCCGAGAGGTCGCTCTCTAGGCGTCGTCCTAGAAGTCATCCTCGAGGTCGTTATAGAAGTTAGCCCTCATGACGTCCTAGTAATCATCCTTTAAGGTCAGTCCTAGACGTCGTCCTTGAGGTCGTCCTAGAAGTCGTCCTTGGAGGTCGTCCTAGAAGTCGTCCACTAGGCATCGTCGTCGAGATCGTCCTAGAAGTCAGTCCTTGAGGTCGTCCTAGACGTTGTCCTCTAGGCGCCGTCCTGGAGGTCGTTCTAGAAGTCGTCCTTGAGGTCGTCTAGACGTCGCCCTCTAGGCATCGTTCTGAATGTCATAAAAATAACAGCTTCGCTGGTCCTTCATCTTTCTCGTTAGTGGAAGGGCCCTACAATTTTTCTATTAACTTGTTGACTCTTTTTCTTTTTTTTTTTACAGCGAAGTAGTTATGCGCTAGGATCTGGGAAAAAATGCGTCCGTGGATGTTGACAGAAAACTCCCCATTGGTTGTGGAAAGTATGAATAAATAAAATGAAAAAACGGGGCAACCAGCATGAGCCAGCCTTCCTTGGCATTATTAGATAGTGAGGTCCTGATGCCTTGTTATCATCTCTAGGCATCGTCCTCGAGGTACGTCCTAGAAGTTGTTCTCAAGGTGCGTCCTTGAGTTCGTCCTAGAAGTTGTACTTGAAATCGTCCTAGACGTCATAAAAATAACTGCTTCACTGGTCCTCCATCTTCATGTGAAGTGGAAGGGCTTTACAAGTTGTTTACTTTGTCCTTTCTTTTAATTTACAGATCTGCAAAGGCTATGGAGTCTAACAAAGGGAACATAGCGGTTTTTGAAACATGCTTTCACCGAACAAGCATTCGTGCTGTATGCCAGTCGGCGGTGTTCATCGCGTGTATGCAACCAACAGACTTAACAATAGTAAAACAGCCTTTCAAAAAGGCAGGTGGGTGAATCTTACAGATTCACCCACGCGCCTTTTTTTTCCAATTATCTACGCAGAAGGAGGACGTTCGTTCAGAATATTGCGTAAAGGTACATGATGTATGTTCTACACTCTACGTCAAGTTTACCAGTGAAGCCAGCACCTCGCCATCTCCAGACGTTGCAGTTCGAAAAACTACATGTTTGCAGCAAAACACAAAACTTCTTTGCACGACACAAGTGCATGCAAGCGTACAAGCCCAAGTGCACGCTTCTTTTCATTGCAGTCAGTCCAATACTCCACTTTTTATTTCTCATTCACCGATGGTTTTTGGCTAACATGTCTGATTCTGCAACAAATTTATTCTGGTCTTGAAGCTGGACATGGAGGTTTAACTTGGAGGCCTATTTTCTAGTGTATAAGTTTTCAGACTGGGTTCCCATGAACTCAGGAGTTCCTCAGAATATCCTGATGGGTTTCCCAAGCTGCCCAATTTTCTCCACCATTTCTGCCCCTATGTTCAAGTGTTTTTCATGTTTAACCACAATTTAAGCAAGTATGAGCTTCCCATTGATGCATAACTATGAACCAATCACTTCCTAGTATAGAAAATATTGTTTAGGATCCTGCACTTTGTTGTATCACTGCCAAGAATGGGATGGGTTCCTTGGCTGCAATTAAGAATGATTCCTCGAAATGGAAAAGTTTGAGTGCCGATGCTTTACCATTTTCTTCTCCCGTACCTCCAGGCTGTGAGGCAGGAGACTCAGAACCTGGTGTTCACCATCCTGTCACGGAGCCCCTGCCCCCCAGTACTTGGTGCGAGTGGACTCGGACCACTGGCTGGGCTCGGGCAGACCATCCCCTCACCTTCCACCACCTCATCCTGCCCGAGCGACACCCACCTCACACGGGTACGCGAGGTCCTCTTGGGGGAACAGAAATACTCTGCTTTTGCTTGACGTAATAGGTATGGGATCTGAAATGCACGTCGCGACACACGCCAGGTGCTGCATATGTGCAAGTGTCACTCAAGTCTCCAAGCTTCACTTTGGTTGCTCCGATGTGCAGTTGCAGAAGGGGTTCAAAATTTTCAGCCTGTTGGCATCACTTGGCCCTCTGGATTCGTTTTTCTTTGTTATCTGCGATACTAACTGTCAATTTTATTTCTCAGTATTTGACTGAGGGGTTTAATACGAGCATGAATTACATAACCGCTCAGAATAACAGTCGTATTTATTTATGTGAGCATCGGTTCTAGTTTCATTCAGATTATAGCTATCTTTTCACCAGCACCCTTTTTGTTTCTCCAGGGGCCAGTTCAACTCCGATCGTTGTCACATTCTGAGTTGCGGCTGTTGCAATGTGTTTAACCAGGACACCCTACTCCTTTGCGCGACATCCTAGGAAGAGACGTTGGGATTGTCATTTCAGAGCTGCTGGACCTGCAGCCCCTGCCTGTGGGAGCCCTGAACAATGTGATGTACGAGGTGCTGTACAGCTTCAGCCACTTCAACCCGATCCAGACGCAGATCTTCACACCCTGTACCACACAGACTACAACGTGCTGCTGGGTGCCCCGACGGGCTCTGGCAAGACCATCGCAGCCGAGATTGCCATGTTCCGCATCTTTAACGTCAACCCTTCGTCCAAGGTGACAGGCTCTCAACTTTTGATCGTCCTCTCGCTCATAGCTGCCTCGCTGGTTCCGAGGCAAAGTGCCAGCCTACGGGTCCCCAGGTGTAGAGTTCGAATCCCGGTTGAGGTGCCTGCAATATGACGGAAGCATTTTGAGAGAAGGCACCTCTGTGTAACTGAGCTTTCAGTTGCTTGTCAAAAAGATCCGCGGAGTGGTCAGAAATTAATCCTCAGTCCTCGGCTGGGGCGTGCCAGATGCCCTTTGTTGGTTGAGCACATATAAAACCCCCAAATTTGCCAAAATTTAAGTTCTCACTCGTAAAAGGCAAAGTCTGTAAAAAATGGAAATTTACGTATACAAGTCGCTGACCGATTTTTGGACAGATAATTTGGGCTTGATTAATGTTTTGGACCTAAAGAAGGAACTGTGACCTACTTGATAGAAATAGCAAATATTCACGACCAATGTTTCTTGCAACTTGAACTCAAAAAGTTTGATTTTCGGACAATATCAAGTCGCGGAGTGATCGGGGAGCACTTTGAGAGCCACCATTTTAGATTTTATGTTGGCTGTACATGGATTGGCTTGGTTTGGCAGCGCAGCTTGAACACTGCTAAGTCCTACCACTAAGTGATGCTATATGGCTTTTTTTTTTCTTCTAGCTGCATGTCATTATCATTATCATTGTTACCATTCTGCTTTGTTCCTTTGCCATTGCAGTCGTGGACTTGCGCCTTTCATTTCGTCTCGGTGAATTGTGTTTGCGGACTGCTCTAGGCTTGGACACAGTGACCTCATCTGTTCTTACGCCGCCGTGAAGTGTCGCTAAGAAGCGCGGAAAGTACTCGACCATAGCACTAGAAAAGAAGACAGCGATTGTCAAGCTAATAGAAAGTGGCCAAACGCAAACGGAGGTGTAACCTGAGGCAAGGCACCTTTAAGGCTTTTAAGCCTGCTTAGACGTAAATAAAGGCACGTTTTTTAATCTGCTGATTTTTCGGACTGCTCGATTCGAACGTTTTTACGGTCCCTGCGAAGGTTAAAAAAATTGGTCGGCGTACTATCAGGGATTTTTGCTCCATTGTCTGATGATATCTGTTCTCTTGAATGTTTGATGTTATTAACTGATTTCAGAGGCTATTGGGATTCAAAACTCAATTTATTGGCCGATTAAAGTCGTAATAAAAAAATTTGAACTCGCCACACTCCGAGAACGGCGCTTTCCGAGAAGCACCATTCTAAAAATGGCTCTCTTTGCACCACATATTTTGTGCGCTACATAATTACGTTTCAGCCCGTTGGAGACTTTGTCGGTGTCTCTTCCTGTTAGTTTTTAATGCGAATAGCATTCTTTGGATACTTCACGCACTTTCGTCTATGTATCTATCTATCTATCTATCATATCTATCTATCTATCTGGCTATCTAACCTCTTACGCCGCGGGTCGATAAATAAATAAAAAGACCGGCGCCGGCGGGATTCGAACCGTTGACCCTTTGGTCAGCAGGCAGACGCGCTAACCACAGAGCTATGAAGGCAGTCATTCCAGGCACTCTAAACACCTGTTTATATCTTTACCATCGCGCGCGTTCCATGCACGAGGGCTCATTCCGCTCTCGTGAGGCTTAGCACTGCCCCTAGCTCACCCTCTCCACCGCGCTCGGGAGAGGGTGATGTGCGGCCGTGCTCACCCTCACGAGAGCGGAATGAGCCCTCGTGCATGGAACGCAGCGGCGCACCGGTAGCTGTGACAGCGCTGTAAGGCGCGTCCTATGGTAAAGATATAAACAACCGTTTAGAGTACCGTTGGTTGAGACTAGCTGAACGCCAGAAAGTCTGGTCGGTACCATTTTGAGTGTTTGTGCGTATGGCGCGTGCTTTGCTCGCCTTCCTAAGTGACACAAACGTCGTGCTGGGCTGCGGAATCGTGCGCAGGGCTGTAAGTGTCAACAAATTTAGAATCGCTCAAGAGTGGGCTGGCGTATCTAGTGTGCCGGCCACCTGACAGACGCGCATAACTCCGCACCGTTTGATGCTATTCGCATTAACGTAGATAATCATTCCCAAAGGATGGGTTCTGCTGATTTTTGTCCACAGTCTGCTTTGTCTCGAGTTTTTATAGTCCCTTGCAGGATGAAGAGGGCAAGGTGCATCTTCCGAATGCTTGGCCTCGAGCACGCGCTCATTGCCTTCCCGCTGCTCATTGGCTGCTCGTGTGCCCTCGGGATCACGCGTCTCCCACTGGCGTGCTTGGCGTCCTGTTCTGCCCATGCATCGAAGAGTGGTACCAAAGTCGCTCGGATGACTTCATAAAATCCGGAGTGTCATGCTGTCAGATGTCCCTGGTAGTTGGTCATAGAAGTTCCGGCATAAAGCACGAGCAAGCACGAGTGCCACAAAAAGCACAAGCAAACGCAGTGTCGCTGTCATCACGGCGTCGAAGCTTCCATTGACTGTCAAGCCGGAGAGTCACCTGCAGCGGAACAGGCGTCTGCCACATCTGTCACCGCCGCTGCGACTCCTTCGATTGCGGCTGGCAGCACTGACACTTCTATGATGTCATCAAGCAGAAATAGGGTGACCACGTTTTTGGACGGAGTGAACAGACCAGTTGGAGACGGGCATTTCGTGCTAGAGGCAGGATAGTTGAAAGACTTCCCTGCCGTTTTATTTCTGCCAGTGCTTATAACTGTGTTTCTTTGTCACTCAATCACTCTTTCCAGGTGGTGTACATAGCCCCCCTGAAGGCCCTGGTCAGGGAGAGAATCAAGGACTGGAAAGTGAGGCTGGAAGAGAAGCTGGACAAGAAGGTGGCAGAGCTGACGGGGGACGTCACTCCCGACTTCAGGGTGATCACAAACGCCCACGTGATCGTCACGACGCCGGAAAAGTGGGGACGGCATCAGCCGCAGCTGGCACACCCGAGGCTACGTCAGAGGACGTCTCTCTCATCATCATCGACGAGATCCATCTGTTGGGTGTGTGCGTCCTTCCGAATCGATGGTTTTGCAACACGTTAGCAGGGTAACAAATGTTAATGACAGCGCTGAATTTGTTTCCAAACTTTTTGCAAAATTGAAGCAGAGATCCAGCCTACCAGAATTTAGTTCCTTGGCGGCCTAAGAAATATACATTTGCAATTAACTAGTACTCTAAAAAAGAAAGCTGGTTATGTTGCGAGTTTATCCCATCTTTAGACTTTTAGCACACTACTTTTGAAGACAGCAGCAATTTGTTCTGGAGATGGTGTGTTTGAGTTCACTAGTGTAAGTTCACTCCAGCCCAACTTGGGTGTTGCGATTTAACTAAGGGTACACCTCGATGAGGATTGATAACCATGGACCTATGCTTACATGTTGGTAGCTGTAGCCCAAATTTGGTATGTATATGTGCACGTGCGCTACATGGTTGCCAAGTTACGTTGTAGCCGTTCTATGACTCTGTTGCTGTAAATGACTATAAGGTCACGGGGCCACAGCATCGGACTTATTTGTCTAGGGTGCGCTTCTGTCTTCTTTATGGGAATACTTTTTCTCCTGCTTAAATTGTTTGGATAAGGAAACTTTGGTCTCATTGAATGCCCTATAACCTGGGCTTGACTCGGTATGTAGTTTCACCTCAGTCAGTGTATTGCTCATAATTGTAGTATGGTATTAATTACGAAGTATTAATGGAGACACTTGCTTTTTGGACAGTTTTTGCACTTAGCTGCTAGTAGTGTGGTTATATTGTGGTATAAGGTAAACCTTGTATATGAGGGGTACTGGTTTTAATTATCTTTCTCTGGCCTTCTAAAAATCTAGAAACAAATGTCTTCTTGCATGGCGAGGGAATACCACAATGCTCCCCCATCTGATGCAGCATCACCATTTGATAACAATTGTGCTTGAGGCATACGCATATTTTGCACTCGCATACTACAATCGTTTGCCAAGATATTCCTTTTCTATTAGTGTAGCTAATGGCAAATCCTGGCAAATCCAAGCTTCAGCTGATTTGACCTTTCACTAATGCATTTGTTTGAGATTGAGTGGTGGAATCCCCTCGTTTGCAGGTGAGGAAGAGGCCCTGTGCTGGAGGGTCATAGTGTCTCGCGCCAACTACATCAGCTCCTACACGAACCGCAAAGTGCGCATCATCGGCCTGTCGACAGCCCTCGCAAACGCACGAGACCTGGCAGACTGGCTTGGCATTGGCGAGGCAAGTGCTTTGCTCTCTTTCTCTAGCCCAGTGGGATGGGTGTGTTCCTGCCTTGTACCCTCCTTCAAACCTGTAATTTGGAGTGCTGTATCTACCCATGTAGCCAATGCGCATCTTTTAAAGGGGCGCTGGACCTAGGAAATTTACATTTTTTTAATGCAAAAGCATTAACTATACCATAGAGCAGAGCCGGTGTCATCTGTAACCTCAAGGAAACGTGAAAGAAATGCCCATTCTTTCATTGGCTGTGCAAAACGGCTCCTAGATAGCCATTGGCGGCCGCTTCACGAGAGTGCGCACTCAACTGCCACTATCGTGGCAGGTGTTGCCGGAAGTGGAGGGGGGGGGGGGGGGGCTGCAGTTGCTTCTCGATTGGCCGCAACCTGGGCTGTAGTGAAACATGGCCGTCCATACCAGTACACCGCAGACAAACTAAGGGAGTGGAAGAAGGACATTTATATCTGGTTAGTGTAAGCACTTCTTAAAATAAATGTTTGTCAAAACGAAACGAAAAAAATATTTTCCCAATATTTATGTTACAATTTGAATTTTTAGAATTTGAGGGCGAAACCGAAACTGTAATTCTGTGGGGGAATGATGATTAGTGTTCATACCCAACTAGTGTGTGCTCTGAGGTCCAGTGAACTTGGAGCACACACAAGTTAGAGTACAAATGCTATTATCATCCCACAGGGGTGCAGTTTCGTTTTCGTCTGCAAAGCGAAAAATTCGTATTGTAACATAAATATTGGGCCAATTTTTTTTTTTTTCTACAAACATTAGTTTTGGGAACTGCCTGTCCTAATTTGGCAGAACAAAAAAGTTTTTTCTAGGTTTAATGTTTTTTAACATTTTCATTGTCATAAAAATTTTTCCTTCTGACTCCTTGAAGTCTTCAGGACTGTTGACTTTTGGCAGAGACGCGAAATATCCTACGGCTGCTTGGAACAAAGAGTGCAGTGTTGGTGACAGTGTTCTTGCGACGCCTGGAGCAGTTCGAGGAGAACTGATGTCCGGATAAAATTATTGGCAAACTCCTCTTAATTATTTTTTTACTCGGTAAAGTTGTCGCGGGATGGTCATAACTTAGGTTTGTTCGATTAAATATATGGTCAGAGTGTTCCACAGTGTTCCTGTCCAACTTCAAGGCTGCTGGCACTGTTTTTTTGGCTCTATCGCTTTTATCAAATGACCGCTTATATTGAATTCTTTTGCGGTCCTGTTGACTTTGTTATAAGGAGGGATTACTGTATATGGCTTGCATCGACGTCAGATCAATGGCCATTATGGTAGCCTTTCTGTTGAGGACATACTTTCTGCAGTATACATTTCGCGCCACCGCAGTTTAATTCTCGGCAAGAACAAGTAGGAATGACCATCAGCATGGTGCGATGACGTCACGCGCAAGCCATGTGGAGGTGATGCCAGCTGCAGTGCAGAATTTCTTGCATCTGCCTCGTAGCACAAAATGTTGCATTTCGGGATGGGTTTCACGAGAAAAGCGACATGTTACACCTAACCAAAACACAGGTCACACGGTATCACGTCACATGACTTGACGTCAAGATTGGGTGTCGTGTGATGTCATGGTCGCATGTGATCTATAGACGTGGTTTGATCTTGCGTATAAATAGGGATACTCAGCCGTAGCGTTCGCCCCATGACTTTTCGTTCTGTGGAACCAGCTGCTGAACTAGCTTGTGTGCCCAGGTGGGGCTGTACAACTTCAAGCCGGCGGTGCGCCCGGTTCCCCTGGAAGTGCACGTGGCGGGTTTCCCGGGCAAGCATTACTGCCCCAGGATGGCCCTGATGAACAAGCCCACCTACAGAGGCAAGGCAGAGGGAGACGGGCATTCACTTTGTCAAGCGTTTCTTGAATGTTGAGTGGTGCTAGTGTTTTCTACTTGGGGCCCACGGAGGCTTCCTGCAGGACTCTGTGTGAACCTTTAATTGCATTTAAGTGGAGCTACCGTTGGGCCTTCTTTTGGCTGATTTTGGCCTTTTTCTGTACATTTGTGTCTACAGAAATGTGTTAGCCTCCTAGATTCATGTGGATCGATCTGTTTTGTTGTGCATAAATGTGTGCCAGGCGACATCGCGCAGTCATTTTATCGGCATAGTGGAGTAGACAGACATTTTGATTACGCATAGTTAGGGCCGTACATTAGTAGCATGCTACTAAACTTTATCTCGAGAGTTCCGGGCAACATTGATAGAGATCCGAGTGCAAGCAGATGGCTTTGGAAACTGCAAGTAGTCGTATAGGCAGCATTTTGAGGATTTTTTACAGCGGAGCTGTTAAGGGCTGGGTTCCCCAAGATCGTGTCCGGTATGTTGACACAAACCTACCTGGCGGCAAGCACACAACCAGTCTGCTTGCCGCCGTCGCTCGTAGATGGCGGCAACCTTTCCAGCTATCGTAAAAGAATGGATAGTTGGGCGCGTTGGTGGGAATTCATCGTAGGAAACAGCACGAAAAACAGACGACGACAAAGAAGAAGCACACATAACAAGCACAGCGCTCGTCACGTGGGTTTCTTCGTCCTCGTCTGTTTTGCACGCTGTTTCCTACACTCTTACCAGTTCCGGTTTGGACTTAGGATGGGTCGGCCGCGTGCCCTTTCGGGAAAGAAGACTGAGGAGCCGCAACGTACGCAGCAGCGCGAATGGGGCCGCAATTGCACCGCAAAGCCGCCGTCGCCTCAACTTCCACTGCGTCGAGCGCTTCAGATTCCCTTGCCAAAGAAGAGCCTATCGCTCGCCTGGAAAGCCGCCGCCGAGAACAGAACCAGCGATGTAAAGGGCGCCGGCGGGCCATGCCACGGATGACGATCGTGCCACGGGGGCCAAGCGCAAGCGCGAGGCCCGGCGACGACTGCACTCCATGCCGGCTGAACAGTTCCCGGGCACGACGGCGAGGATCCGGAGGGAGTTCGTGGATTACCCGTTTGGCGTCACGTGCGCCGCATGCGCTTCATTGGACTCTGGTTCGCCGGAGATGTATCCACGATTGGCGGCATGTCGGACAAGAAGAAACGGGAAACGGGCGCGTGCGCGTTGCGGCAGTGTATCGAGTACAGCTCCGCTGATCCTCCTTCTTCACGAGAGTGGAAAGGCTGAACGTTTCTTTCTCATGCCTATATCTTTCGATGGCTTTGGGAACTGAGTGCAAGATAAAGTATAGTGGAGGAGACAGGCCTCCCGGAAGTTTCTGGCCTTAGATCCCGTTAAAGTAGCATAATGCATGTGATATCTGAATGATTTTAGCTTTCACCTCCCGCACGATAACTAGCATTCAAGCTGCCACTTTGGTTTGGGAGCACGTCAGGCCATTGGAAGGTTTTGAAACTTGTGGTTGCTAAGAGTTGCATTCTCCGCTTGCAGCTGTCCAGCAGCACTCCCCAGAAAAGCCCGTGCTCATCTTCGTGTCCTCACGGCGGCAGACACGGCTCACAGCCCTGGACCTGATCGCCTTCCTTGCGGCAGAAGACAACCCCAGGCAGTGGCTACACATGCCTGACGACAAGGTATGCTTCCTGCTGAGCAAACTTTTGTCTATTGCCACGTGCGTGAGCTGGCAACGCACGCAAATGCCACGCAGAGGAACGGGTTTCAGTCTGGTTCTTCCCTTTTATTAAACTGTGCTCTTCTGGAAAGTTCTAGCCCATTCTTGGTTGGCATCGTGTGTTCTGGTTTAGAACGTTCTTGAACGTACTGCAGGTATAAGGGCAGCATGACGCGCTGCTTCGGGGTCAGTCGTCCTTCCCTCACCAATGTGGGATTGTGATACTTTATAGGCACAGGTTTGCCCTTCCAAACATTTCTTTTCAGTTTTAGATTTGTGACAATATAGTCTAAAATTAATCCACACTAAACGTAGCTAAATTGAAATGCTTCTAGTAGTCAGCCTTAAAAGCTTACCTAAACCTTTGATGTGACAATGTCCCACCCGAAGCGGCGTATGTATGGAAACATTGTGAAAACTGGCCTCGTTATAACAGCCTACAGCTCTGTGACTAGAAACCAGAAAGCAATTGTTCTCATGTCATTTTGTAGCTGCTGTCCTTGACTCAATGCCTCACTCATTTGAAACATGTTCATTCACTCTCCTCCCGCACTGGTGCGTGGTGAAACGGCATTTTGGATGAGCCGTTTGAGTCTGCGATCAGTACAGTTCGACTTGCTGTTGCTAGCAAACATGTCGTTCGATTGATTTGTTTCTAGTATCATTTCAAAGTTGAATATAACTCTACAATAGGTGCTAACTTATAACTTGTTACAAAACTGTAGTACTTATTCCGCATGGAAGTCGAAACTTGAGCCTAAAATTGACCGTCGTGGCCTTTGTCTCCATTCCTATTGTATACATATCGCTGGAATGTTGAGCATAGATAGACCTCATCCAGCCAAACATGATGGTGAAAGAATCATGGAAATATCTCCATCTGTTTAAAAAGATAGAAGAATAAAACACTTTGTGTGATCAGAGAGACATATGTGTTCACTGGCAAGTAGTGAACCCAGTGAGTGAGCTCTCTGCTGACCCCTATGACAGATGGACTCGGTCATCCAAGGCGTGAACGACCAGAACCTGAAACTGGCCCTGGCATTTGGCATTGGCCTGCACCACGCCGGTCTTCAGGAGAAGGATAGGAGGATCGTGGAGGAGCTCTTTGTCAACCAGAAGATACAGGTGAGGGACCAATGGGCATGTGCTTCAAAGTATTTAGACTGGTCCAGTCAGGAAATTTCTCTGTTCTCTCGTTGGAGCCCAACTTCTCGAATGGCAGCTGGTATGTCGAGCTTGCTGGATTGGGCATTTTGTTGTTGATTCACTGGCCTTGGTGCGGTTGGCTCCAAAATAGACCATTTTATCACAGAATGTGTATTATCAGCCGATTTTCATGAAGTTCTGTAACGTTTGCCTGTAGCACAGGCCATAAAAGCCGGTTGTAATGACACTGGAAAACAATACGCACGTAGGGAACCATATAAATAACCGGTGGTCGCTTCAGCTCCGCCTTTAAGAGTAGAGCGTGATAGCTAAATATAAAGCTCGTTCCCAAGTTGAGCAAGCGTGTCTGCGTGACCTAGTTGGTAGCGTGTCTGGCTCGCAACCCACATCCGCCTAAAATTCATCAAATTTCTTCTTTAAAGCAAATGAATTGCTTTATAAAGTGAAATAATTCTAGACATGCGGCGACCTTTAATTCACATTACATGTTATGTTTTAATCACTTTCATTCCACGCGATGGCGTCATGTTTCACTTGACCGTTGACCGATCAGGATTTTCCCATCCCATGCCACTGATGCCGACACAGACGCCAATGCCGGCTTTTCTACGACCGAGCTCCTTTAGAAAACATGCGCCAGAGAAATTTTTTTTTAATTCTTTATTTTTTTATTTTATTTATGTATACTGCGACCTCAGTCGAGGTCATTGCAGGAGTGGATTACACAACTAAAAACATGAGTAGAGAGAACAATAAACGAGAACATATTCAACAACATAATGATTCGCCAGAAACACCAAACATCAAAGGAAGTCAACTTTCGCGAGTTTTATAACAAAGTCGTCGTACTGGAGCATACGCGTAGCACCGTCAATACTATTCCACAGCTCAACAGTGCGCGGAAAAAAGGAATTTTTGAAACAGTTTACGCGAGAACGAAAGGGTACAATATTTAAGGGATGGGAACGCCTAGTGCGCGAAATATCTGAGAAGGAAATATACTTCATACATTCAATGCCACTTACATTATTAACAATTCTATGTAACAACTTCAATCGCTCGATAGTTCGCCTTAACGATAAAGATTCTAGCCCTAATGTTGGCAAAGCGGATGAAGGTGAAAAGTGTCGATCATATCGATTGGAGATAAATCGGATAGCCTTAGCCTGAACAGAGTCAATGAGATTAATGTCCTTTTTTAAATGAACGTCCCAGACCACTGAACCGTACTCCAAAATCGGCCTCACGAGAGTTTTAAAAGCGGTTAATTTTACCTCTTTAGACGAATTTTTTAACGTGCGTTTAACATAGCCCAATTTTCTGAGGGCGCGGGAGCAAATATAGTCGACGTGCCTATCCCATTTAAGGTTGGAAGTAAAAATAATACCTAAATATTTGAAGTCGCTTACCTCCTTAGTACTATTTCATCAATGCCATAGCTAAAAACGAAAGGTGATTTCTTATTCGTAAATTTCATAAACACAGATTTTTCAAAGTTTATTTCCATTTGCCATTGCTTGGTCCAATTGAAGAAGCGTGCGAAGGATTCATTAAGTAACAACTGGTCATTAGCTGAATGAATATCGTTATATAGGACGCAGTCATCGGCGTAAAGACGAACTTTAACGGGAATGTTATCTACAATATCATTAATATACAGGAGAAATAAAAGGGGCCCTAATACGGATCCTTGCGGAACACCTGAACTAACCGTAGCTTCTGATGAATTAGCATTCCCATATGAAACAAACTGTGACCGGTCTTTTAAATAATCAGTGATCCAGTCGAGTAAAAGGGGATTTTTAAGTATGACCTTTAACTTCAACAGTAGTTTGGAATGAGAAACTTTATCGAATGCCTTCGAATAATCTATGAATATGGCATCAACCTGTCCTTTATTGTTTAAAGTCGTGGCGATATCATGAGTGAATTCCAGTAGTTGCGTGGTGGTTGAAAAATGACGACGGAAACCGTGTTGCTGAGGGCAGATAATTGAATTGCATTCGAGGTATTCGGAAACATGGGAGTAGACTATATGCTCGAGGAGCTTACTACAGGTAGAGGTCAATGAAATAGGTCTGTAATTGAGAAGGCTCTGTTTGTTTCCAGATTTAAAGATGGGGACAACTCTGGCTGATTTCCAAAGTTTAGGAACTCTTCCAGAAGAGAGAGACTTCTCGAAGATTAAGGCCAGGTATCTCGATGTCCAAAGAGAGTAACGGCGAAGAAATGAATTAGGAACACCATCGGGACCTGCGCTTTTTTTGCAGTCAATGTTTAGGAGCAAATGGAGGACGCCAGAAGTACTGATGGGAATGTTTTCTAACGACGAACACGGGAGATTGAAAGAAAAGGAAGGTTCACAACCGTTATCTTCAGTGAATACGGACTGAAAATGTGCATTAAAGCCATTCGAAATGTCTACGGGATCAGTGACACATTCATCTTCAATAATAAAACTGCGGGAAATGTCATTTTTAGGAAGGATCGACCTCCAAAACTTAGCCGGATTTGACTTCATAAAGTTAGTCAATGTAACGTTGAAATAAGTATATTTAGCAGCTGTCATCGTTTCCACTAATCTATTTTTTAGGCTTTCAAACCATTTGACGTCCGAAGGACTATCACTAAGTTTTAATTTCCGATTTCTTTTTAGTCTGCGGGTTAATTGCAATACCTCTCTAGTAATCCATGGCTGGGCTTGATTTGTCTTTTTATATTTGACTGGTACAAATCGTTTAATACAATCATTTACTAATGAGCAAAATTTGCTAAGCAACACATCAACATCATAGTCACGGCTAAAGGTCTCGAAATCATCAAAGCCAAAACTAAGTTCGTCAAGAATTGACTCATCATTAGCTCTGTTAAAGTCTAAAACAGTAACAATCTCGGGTTTTACGTGTAAGGCACGAATATTAAGTGTCACAACAACAGCTCTGTGGTCTGAAATACCATCAACCACTTTGCACTCATAACCAGATTTGGCAATGCTGTTACTAAGAAAAACTAGGTCAAGCGTTGAGTTATCTCTAGTACATTCACTAACAACTTGATCTAAATCGAATGACACTGCAGTATCAACAAGTGCATCACATATAATTTTATCACGACTACCAACCATCAACGTTTTCCAATTGACGTCAGGTGTGTTAAAATCTCCAGTCAGAATGAATTTACCACCACCAAAGTTATGCTTTAAAATGTAATCGTGAATATCAAAAATAACCTGAGGGGAAGTACCCGGAGCTCTATAAACTGCCCCAATAACAAGAACAAATTTATCTATATAAACCTTACACCAGAGTGACTCAGTGTTGGGTAAGCCAGGAAGAACAGAGAATCTAACATCAGACCTAAAAAATAAAGCAACACCACCACCCCTACCACATGACCTATCGCAACGCACAACAATGTAGTTAGGTGGAGTAAATTCGCAGTCAAGAACTGAGTCATGCAACCACGTTTCAGTGACACAAATCACATGAGGGTAATATGCAGTTGCAATACCAGCAAATTCAGTGGACTTTGGGAGAATGCTCCTGGCATTAAGATTCAATAAAGTAAACGAGTTTTCATAAGGAAGTCAATTAGAATTATCCGGAAGGCGAGGGGGATTGACCCTTACAAGGCAGTTGTTAGACACATCCCACGTATAGCGAGTATTATTGACAAGTGCATAATCATAGCGCAAAACCACCTTCGCACCGTTCTGTCTAAAATCAGCCGTACCACGCCATAGCTGACTGCGAATATTTCGCACGCGAAGGGAAAAATCTTCGTTGATGAACATACGAGTGCCCTTAAGTCTTGGGGCGTTTTTAAGGATTAATATTTTTTCTCTATGGTCTATCACTTTAAAAATTACGGGTCTGATCTTACCATCTATGCGTGAACCAAGACGGTGGCAACGTTCGATGCCATCGCAGGAAATAGAAAGCTTGGAAAACAAGAGATCAGTGACAGCCTGAAGCAGTGACGCCGATGATTCATTATCAGCTTCTTGTAAACCATAAATAATCAGATTGTTCCTCCTAGAGCGATTTTCTAAGTCATCATTTTTATCAGCTAATTCGGCAAGTCTATGATCGAGCCTGGCGATTTTATCTTCAAGAGACTGTACCCTTTTGTCGAGCCCAGACAGCCGTGATAACTCAGATTCAATGGCGACACAACGTGATTCAATGCCCACAATCTGAGATTGCAGGGTCGCTTGACTGTTTTTTATTAGGGTTACATCAGCAGCTATTTGCGCTTGCCCATCAAGGAGCTGTTTGAGAAGAACCTGATATTGAAATTAAATTTTTACAGTTTGTGGTGCTTAATCTTTATAAATCTTGTGTTAAATTTGAAATGGCTTGTTTTTTGAGGCTCTCGGTGCAATCTATATGCAGAAAAAACCATGTTCTTGTGTATACGTGAGGCATGGCAGCACACTTCAAAAGCCTAGTAAAATAAACTAATTTCCTCTTTTTAAGCCACTGAAGTAAAGTGAACAACGTAAATCTATGCGACGCTTCTTTCATTTCAAAATAATTGAAAATAGCAAAAAGTACCATTTTATTGGGCTAACAAATGTTTCTTAAATTTTTTCATAAATATTAAAAAATATATATTGTAACAAAACCTAGATAGTTGCATTCTACATATTCTAAAGTATATGCATGCCAAATTTGGTTGAGATAGAACAATATTAAGAACAAATTCTTGTGCACAAACTGTGAAGATGCCCCAAAATTACATAAAAAGAAAAACCTGTTCGGATGTTACCATAGATATGTAGCTCTTTCGCAGTGCTAAAAATATTATTTAAAACCCAAAATCACATTTTTTGCAAAATACAGTGAACTTTAAGCAAACTTCAAGGGACCCAAGGAAATAGTTCACTTAACTGAAAGTTCACTAAACTGAATATACTCACTAGAATATGGAACAGCATAGGGCACAGCATACATCGAGTGATAAGTGTGAAATGCAATTTATGGAGTCCTGTACATCGATATGTACAAAGTGCATAACAGTTAATGTTGCTGCCTTTCTCATATTGAAAACAAAAATCTGTAATTTTCTTTTGCACCGGCGCTCTTAAAACGCATGAAGCAACAAAGCTGTCAAGAGAGTATGTTTTTGCACTTCCTCTGGCACTGCTTGTTGCTGTGACGAAGCCATACCGCAACGGTGTCGTCCACTGGCTTGAAATATCCCGTGCAGAGTTGTTTCCTGTTGGGATTGAACGCAGGGTTTCCCCTTCAAGCTTCGACTTTTGCTTCACTATCTTTGACAACGTGGACAGTGGAATCCCATAGTCTTTGCAACGTCCACTTGCCTTTGATCGTTGTCCAGACGCTGCATGATTTTGAGCTTGTGTAATAGAGACAACGCTTCGTTTCGTCGTACTCACTACGAAAGTGGGCGCACAAGCTGCCGTCTTTACCCAAAACTAAGATGGCCCAATGGAACCGATGACAAAGAAAAACAGACACCACATGGCTCGTTTTCGTCTACCGCACTGCTGCTTTGCCTCGGTGGCGCTGTAAACGCCAGCGGTGATACACCGCCGCATAGACGGTGGCGTTTTGGGGTGGCAGGCATTGGCTACGCCAGCACTGCAGAACACAAAACTTCGTTGAACTGATCCGCCGATCAAGTTTGTTGAATTGAAATATTCACTGTTCTGAAATTCATTAATTTGTTTAAAGCATTTTTGCATAGAATGCATAGAAAAACCGCCGGGATTTTTTAAACTTCATTATTCTGGAATATTTTTTAAACCGACGTTGACTCAAGTGAGAGTTTACTGTATTACAGTCGAACCCGGATATATCGAATTCAGAGGGGATTGTAAAATAGTTCGATATAAATTACAGAGAAGATGCATGGGAGCTGGTGAACTTTCAACATTGTAAAACCCGAGACGTACGACAAAAGGGAGAAAAAAAAATTGACCGGATCTCCGTGGTGAATGATGTTGGTTGGGTCGAAGCTCTGGTAGTGCTTGTCTGCGTAGACGCTGAACCGCAGCATGCCGAGCCTTTCGTTCGTTTTCATCCATGTCAGAAAGAGAATGTGTGGTATGGAACGTGGTTATACAGTCAAACCATGTACAACTTCTATGTAACGAAACCCTCGATGTAGCGAGGTGCATACCTTTTCTAACCGCATGTGTATGCACGCCATGTATTTTTCACCTCTATGTAGCTGAAGTCCGTTTGCCGAAAATTTCGATGTAACGAAGTGTAATGGATAATTGGCACAAACTTTAGGTCCCAAAGGAGATTTTGAAAAGAACACGTGCTGAAACGGGCCACCGATAAAGCGCAAAGGGTGGAACCAGCCGAGTCTGGCGTACAGAACGGCCACTAGAGGACACTTAGAGTCGCCGCCGTTTCGTCCGTCGGCTTCATTTGCGCTGCGTAGTCGCTTCGAGGCCTAACTAAAAGCCTGCGTTCTCGTTATCCTGGGTGATGGAGCCGCTAGGCGTGGAGCCGTCCTGACAACGTCGACCTCGATGACAATTTCTATGCGTCGACTCTGCTGTCATTGCGAGCGGAGGTGGTGACCGACGAGCGATAACTAGCTATGTCCGTGGCAACAGCGAGCATGATGAGCAAGACACTTGCGATGTGCCCAGTAACTGTGAAGTGGTGGACGTGATCGATGTCTTGAGGTGGTTCACGCGAGCACACAGCAAGACGAAAGACGCGATGCAGGCCATCTGGCTATGCTAACGTAGTGTGATGCGAATAATAATGTCAAGAGTGGCCCAGGAAAAGACGGCGAACTACTTTCAACCGAAATAAGGTGTCTAGGTGAGTTTCGTGCACCCGAGAATCACTTGTGGAAACTTTCTTTAAAGTTTTTTCCGAATTTCTATGTAGCGAAATTTCGATGTAATGAAGTAAATTCGAATTTTACCGACTTCGTTACATCGAGGTTTAACTGTATACGCATTTGAGCATTTGACCGCATGCGCACCATCTCGTCTATAAATGTTGAGCCAATGCATGCAAGTTTAACGCAATTATATACGCATTTGGCCACAGCGCCCTCTCCTGTATACTGTAAAATTCCGAGCAAGCGCCCCCACCCGTGCAAGAGCCCCCCCCAACTTCACCGCTAATTTCACATTTCCGCGCCGTTCCGGGCAAGCGCCCCCTCCCCGCTCCGCACCCGTATCACACACCGCGCTGACCGCGCCCAGGCAACACTGGCGTGTGAAGTTCAGTCGAAGAATTCAATCCAATCCAATCCTACTTTGCAGCCCGATCAGCCCGGTCACTACGCGCCATTGTCGCTTTGTTTTGGGGGTGTCAGGTCGGCTATGCATTCTTACACAGTGGCAAAGGAAATCGAGGTCGTCCAATGGCATTGTGAAAACGGGAAAGACGTACACCAGACGTCTCGACCCATCAAGCTCGACCGGATACGGGAATGGGACAAGAATTTTGACAATTTGCTACAGTCAAACTACGGGAAAGCCAAAGTTCGATGAAAGATAAGTAACGGCGCGCCGGTGTTCAGTGAATACGTGGACGACGCGCTCTTTTAATACCTGGAGCGCGAAAGAAGTGCAGAATGAGCCATTAGCAACCGGCTTCTTTTTGAAGAAGCTGTCAAAATAGCCAACGGCATGCAGTTGGGAAACATCGCGGAATGCTGCGAACTTTTTCTTGCGGCCGACTCTGAGGAGTCTTTTGATGGTTTTGAAAGTGATTAACATAGCAGTGACAAATCTTTGGCCTAATAAAGTCTGTTCTCAGAGATAAATAAAATATTAAATCTGTGTGCACTGCGCTTTTTTCTTTTTCTGGCGGAAAAATTTTGTCGTCGCCATTTTGAATTTTGGTGCCGTTCCGGGATAGCGCCCCCCTACTTTGCAGGCAATTTTGACTTGCGTGCAGGGGGGGCGCTTGCTCGGAATTTTACGGTAGATGTTGAGCGGCTACATGCAACGTTTCATCCATGACAGAAACCCCAGGTCTTGAGTTACTACCACATCTCAGAGCCCCCTACTCGTCCATGATACGCTGCGCAAACAAATTTCAACATTTTTTTTTTCATCAATTTTTTCATTTTTGGTTTTTTTTTTTTTTTTGCCCTACACAACCACACAAGTTCACGGGCTTGTAATTTTTTTATCATTTTTTTTTCTTTTTTTTTCCTTACACGAGCACGTGAGCACGTGATCTCACGAGCAGAAGCACGAGCACCCGGCGCCGGCCTACGCCGGACGGCGGACGGACATACGGACATGGCTAGCCCCTAAGGAGCTTCGCCCCTAAAAGGGGACAACACAGACACAGGTCTCAAACTCAGCTGAACATTTATTCCTCCAGCCTCGCTAAATAAGGACAACAAACCTCCATCCCTTGGCGCATGACGTCACACTGTCAAATACTCTCTCACTCCACCCTTTCTACAACTCCCTCCACAGTTCGTAAACAAAATCAATCAGCCACCTCAGACCCCAACTGAATCACTTCCCCCAACCCTCAAACTTGACACTGACACCAGGCGGGAAGTAGCAACCGCTCCACAGATTGCTGAACCAAACCAAGCCTATAATTTTAACCTTGAGGACTTCGGTGAAACCACGACAAAGCATGTGACCTCCAGAGGCGGCATTTCCTAACCACCTCCCCAACCGCCTCTCTCTCTCTCTAAAAAAAATATATAAAAAACAAATTAAACATAACAACAAA